>JARSSU010031392.1:0-113132 GCA_029619165.1 Eurosta solidaginis
ATAGATAGTTATTTGAGGATCGCACTGCGACCATTGGTCTATTGTGCCCTCATCTGCTTCACAACACCTCATCCAAGCCGACATCTCTGATGAACCCTAGCAGTTCACCTGGCTTGAGGGATTTGATGTGAGTATGCTCTGGCCATGGTGAGCCCATAAACTTAGCCTACGTCTTGAGATTGCATCGCACTCCAGGAGGACATGGTCCGCCGTCTCCGCTGATCTGTCACAAAATCGGCATGTGTTTGTTTGATATTATACACAGCTTTTGCATGTGGCTGTTCAGTCTGCAGTGTCCTGTAAGAATTGCTGTTAGAGTTCTTAGTTGTTTTTCGAGAGGCCTATAAATGCCCTGTATCGAGTTGTGCAATAACCCCCTAACAGTAGCTTAGATTGTCTTAGGCCTGGCATATTACGCCAGTGTTCTTCCCTCTTTTCCTTTCTTCTGCCAATAGATGCCCCCTAATTTCCTGCGGGCCCACTGGCAGGAACGGCTCAGGACCAATAGGTCGTACCGTTGCTGCCTCTCTGGCCAGGCTGTCCGCCTGCTCGTTTCCCTCGACTCCCCTGTGGCCTGGAACCCAGGCCAACAGTAATTCATTGTGTGCTCCTAGTTGGTTCAGCTTTTCCACACACTCAAGGACTAGCGCTGATTTATTTCAAATGCTGAGATGGCCTTGAGGGCGGCCTGGCTGTCACTGAGTATGGCAATTTCTCATTGGAGTATTTTCGCTGAAGGTTCAGGTCCGCGCACTGGCTTATGGCAAATACCTCTGCTTGAAAAATGCTCGGGTATGCTCCCAGGGGTATTGATATTTTGGCTCTGGGTCCCAAAGACTCCAGATCCAATCCCCTCTGGGGTCTTCGAGCCATCGGTATACCATACTATACTGTTAGCTGCTGAATGCTCTCAATTCTGCTTTCTTCCCACGTACCCTTGTCTCCCAGTTTCTACTTTATATCTTTTCTCTTACTATGTGCCTGAGGATATCATCCCTCGGGAGTTGAGAGATTGGGATCTTCTCTCTCAATTCCTCTATGTTCCGGGACGATATGACTTTACCTTGCCCGAGCCCTCCTTAACGATATTAAGGAGGGCTCGCTTGGCTGATTGCTCTATCGATATATGCAGCGGGGTCAGATCGAGGATAGCCTCCAGCGCTGTTGTGGGGCATGTGCGCATAGCTCCCGTGATGCACACACATGCCAGTCGCTGAAGTTTTGACAGTGCTTGCCTCGTCGTCGCCCGAGTTGTTCTCGATGCCCAGGCTATTGAGCCATATGTTATCATAGGTTTTACTATCATGGGTATACATCCATCTTAGCACGTGTGGGCTACAGCCCCATGATTTGCCTGCTAGACGTTTGCATACCATGATGGACCTCGTGGCCCTAGTCTTCATGGAGTCGAAGTGTTGTCTCCATAAGAGCTTGGTGTCAAAAATGATCCCCAAGTATTTCACTGCGGTTCCATATTCTAGTTCCACGCCATCTATTGTTATTGCTCTCAGGGCTGGTAGGACCTTCTTCTGGTGAAGGGGATGATGGTAGTCTTAGATGGGTTGATGTAAGGCCCACATTGGCGCACCACTCCCTTGTAATGTTCAATGCTCTTTGTATTATGTCACAGAGCGTACTCTCGAATTTACCCCTCGCAATTATGACGATGTCGTCAGCATATCCTTGGCATCTTATGCCACTGTCTGATAGCCTTTGCAGGAGTTCATCCACTACTAGGCTCCACAAAAGGGGTGACAGGACACCTCCCTGGGGGCACCCTCTCGTGGTAATAACCTTAACTGCGCTGCTGCCTACTTGAGCTTCAGCGATTCTTGTACGGAGTAGACTGTCAATCCATCTCTGGATAGGCAACTGAACTCCTCTTCTCTGCAGTGCTATGTTTACGCTTTCGTGAGATGTGTTGTCAAAGGCACCCTCAATATCAAGGAAAGCGCAAAGCACTGTTTCCCCTGTTTCGAACGCCCTCTGTATTTCAGACGTTAACTGGTACAGAGCTGTGTCCGTGGACCTACCCGCTCTGTAGGCATGCTGGCTATAATGTAAGGGCCAGCTCTTGAGGGCGTTCGACCTGATTTCTTGGTCTATTATCTTTTCCATTGCCTTCAAGACAAAGGAGGTTAGACTTATTGGTCTGAAGGACTTTGCTTGTGAATAGTCCTTTTTACCTACTTTTGGTATAAATACCACTCTTGCTCTTCTCCACATCATGGGTATATATCCCAGTGCCAGGCTATCTCTCATGATTCTGGCGAGATGTGGGATGATCTGTGTCCCTTGCTGCATAGCGCCGGGTAGATGCCATCCACCCCCGGAGATTTGTATTTCTCAAAAGATTCCACTGCCCATCTGACTCTGGCCTCACAAAAGAGGGAGTTGGCTAGTTGCCAGTCTGATGGGGTTGGTTTAACTCTGGGGAACACAGGTTCCGGTACTTGCGGGGAGGCCTCAGGAAAATGCGCTTGCAGCAAGGCCTTAGCTCGCTCTTCCACCGTTTCGGTATAGGTACCGTCTGGGAGCCTAATTGCTAGGTCTGTCTGTCTCTGCTCTTTGGCTAGGGCCTTGTGTAGCCTTGCCGCTGCAGGCGTGCTGGAAATTCCCTCACAGAAATTCCTAAAACTTTCCATTTTTGCTTTTCTTATCTCCTTATTGTACTTAGTTAGATTTTGGGTGTATTCCTCCCAGTTGCCGGTTCTCCTTGCCTCGTTAAAGAGTTTCCTGACTTTTCTCCTAAGCAGCGTCAGGCCTAAGACGTAGCAACACAGCACAGCCATTGACAAAACTTCTGTTGGCGAAATTTGTCTATATTTCTTTTCCCTTTAGAGTTGCTATTATAATACCCTGTATAAAGCTCATTCTTATGCGCACCGCTGGGGTAGCAGCACTGACACTTTTAGTTGCGTGCAGCATAACATAAAGTGTAGAAACTTCCATCTCAAGTGGTAAAAACTTAAGTATTGTCATATGTGATAATGATTTATGATTGCTCCATTTTGAAAGTTTTCACGGGATTGAAGTAAGTGATTTTGCATTTCATTATAAACTATAAGGGCATTGAAATTTTGTTGTTGTAATTCTTATTTTTTTACTCAGTTGAGCAGAGCTCTCAGAGTATATTAACTTTGATTGGATAACGGCTGGTTGTACAGGTATAAAGGAATCGAGATAGATATAGACTTCCATATATCAAAATCATCAGGATCGAAAAAAATTTGATTGAGCCATGTCCGTCCGTCCGTACGTCCGTCCGTTAACACGATAACTTGAGCAAATTTTGAGGTATCTTGATGAAATTTGGTATGTAGGTTCCTGAGCACTCATCTCAGATCGCTATTTAAAATGGACGATATCGGACTATAGCCACGCCCATTTTTTCGATATCGAAAATTTCGAAAAACCGAAAAAGTGCGATAATTCATTACCAAAGACGGATAAAGCGATGAAACTTGGTAGGTGAGTTGAACTTATGACGCAGAATAGAAAGTTAGTAAAATTTTGGACAATGGGCGTGGCACTGCCCACTTTTAAAAGACGGTAATTTAAAATTTTGCAAGCTGTAATTTGGCAGTCGTTGAAGATATCATGATGAAATTTGGCAGGAACGTTACTCCTATTAAATATGTATTCTTACTAAAAATTTGCAAAATCGGAGAACGATCACGACCACTTTTAAAAAAAAATTTTTTAAAGTAAAATTTTAGCAAAAAATTTAATATCTTGACAATAATAAATAAATTATGTCAACATTCAACTCCAGTAATGATATGGTGGAACAAAATACAAAAATAAAAGAAAATTTCAAAATGGGCGTGGCTCCGCCCTTTTTCATTTAAATTGTTTAGGATACTAAGTCTAACAAAAATTTACCAATCCTTGCGAAATTTGGTAGGGGCTTAGATTCTAGAACGATAACTTTTTTCTGTGAAAAAGGGCGAAATCGGTTGAAGCCACGCCCAGTTTTTATACACAGTCGACGGTCTGTCCTTCCGCTCGGCCGTTAACACGATAACTTGAGCAAAAATCGATATATCTTTACTAAACTCAGTTCACGTACTTATCAGAACTCACTTTGAATTGGTTTAAAAATGGCCGAAATTCGACTATGACCACGCCCACTTTTTCGATATCGAAAATTACGAAAAATGAAAAAAATGCCATAATTCTGTACCAAATGAAAAAAGAGATGAAAATTGGTAATTGGATTGGTTTATTGACGCAAAATATAACTTTAGAAAAAACTTTGTAAAACGGGTGTGGCACCTTCCATATTAAGTAGAAGAAAATGAAAAAGTGTTGCAGGGCGAAATAAAAAAGCCTTGAAATTTTGGCAGCAATACAGTCCGTGGTATTACATATATAAATAAATAAGCGGTATCCAACAGATGATGTTCTGGGTCACGCTGGTCCACGTTTTGGTCGATATCTGGAAAACTCCTTCACATATACAACTACCACCACTCCCTTTTAAAACCCTCATTAATACCTTTAATTTGATACCCATATCCTACAAACAAATTCTAGGGTCACCCCTGGTCCACCTTTATGGCGATATCTCGAAACGGCGTCTACCTATGGAACTAAGGATCACTCCCTTTAAAATACTTATTAACACCTTTCTTTTGATACCCATATCGTGCAAACAAATTCTAGGTTCAACCCTGATCCACCTTTATGGCTATGTCCCTAAATAGCGTCCACCTATAGAACTATGGCCCACTCCCTCATAAAATACTCTTTAATGCCTTTCATTTGATAGACATGTCATACAAACACATTCCAGGGTTTCCCTCGGTTCATTTTCCTACATGGTTATTTTCCCTTATGTTATCACCATAGCTCTCAACTGAGTATGTAATATTCGGTTACATCCGAACTGAACCTTCCTTACTTGTTAAATTTTAATGTTACAGAGTATATGCAGATGGCGCTGTGTTTATGAAATTTTGCGTTTGGTCTCTTAAGAAATCGCAAAGCTCCTTTACTCATACTATCCAATGGATGCGAACGACGCTGCAGCAGTTTGCAGTGTAATATAGCTGCTTTTAAACTGTAAAATCTGTATTGAATACTTAAGAAAGCGTGATTAGTATAAAAATAGATGCTTCCGCATGTTTATTGAAATCGCGTCGGCTCGTTTCATTCCCGTTGGAAGAATTGCGGCAATCCCGCAACACCTTCCAACGGACGCCGCAACCTTAGGGAGAAAGCTTGATCTTGTAAGGCAGCAATACCGTGCCAACCCTCAAATCAGGCAGCATGAGAAATGGGAGGAACATCTAAAAAACTGTAACCTATGAACCAATGTAGATAAATTTTTGTCAATCGTAAATTTCCCTCTCAACCCAGAGCAAACGCAATGGAGAAGTATCCAACGCTTTCAGTGATAAAGTGCTATCGGATACGAAGAAATTCGCGATGCCGGCAACATGTAATTCTTTTCTTGGTTGGCAAATCTATATGGCAGGCAACAGATGTACAGCAAGTCTCCTGTTACCATCACCGCCAAGAGGTTGGAGAAGCCGTCAACCTTGCTAACTATCTAAGGACGGGATTGCCAAACCGATGCTGACAAAACTTCACTATTAGGGATTAAAATATTTGGCGTGCGTCTTCAATCAGTCCTTTTCCACTGTCATCATATATGAAAAATGAAAATGCGGGGTTGGCACCGCCTACTAAAGCCTGGAGACTAATATAGTTGGTTATCTCTGCTACTCGTATCGCCAGACACTTGTAGCTTATTTCACGGCAAACCTGCGAATTGCTAATCATCAGCATGGCATCCGAAAATAACTTGGCACCATTACATCGCCCAACGCCATCAACACACAATTAAATGTGGACTGAATCAACAATCTCATCTAGAAAAGTATTCCTAGGGCAAGGCTTATCAAAAATCCTTTGACAAAGCAATTAGTCCATGTTACTGCAAGACTTGGAAGGGTCTATCATTCCTACCAATGTGAAATGATGGACTACAAATAATCCGCGTGGTTGCCAGGCATCGGTGCATTCGGAAACGTATCAGAAAAGCCCAGGATTTGAACAAGGAGTACCACAGGGCGGTGCCTTACGCCCACTTTTGTTTAATTGTATGTATCGAATCTCTCGTCTTCACCATAAGGAGTAAACTATTATAGCCTACGCAGAGGACTGCATAATAAAGTAACAAGTCTGGCGTTCATCCATTGATGAGCTACGCTATTCAACTAAAGACGATCTCCCTACTCTTTGCAGTTTTTTCAGCTCGCGAATCTGGTAATGTCTCCGACCAAGTCCTTGGCGACCTTATTTACAAAGCAAATGTCGAAAATATTGGACATCGACGTAGATGGTCATTACGCTACCGACTGTCCTACACCCAAAAATACTGGATGAATTTTTGGTCAGCACGCCGGCAATGACTAAGGAACTCTCATACCCAATTCTAAAGCAATTTGGAGGCCACTTCTATGCTACGCATCCCCAATATGGTCACCAAACTAATGTCTCCAGTACATCATCTTCAAAATAAGGAGAGAATAAAGGATGCAAATGAAACTTGGGCTTCCAGGCAGACGTTTGATTAAAGATGCCCCGCTTTTGAGGTACTTTAGAAGCCATCTCTGTAAGCAGTTTTAAAAATCCGACACTCGAGGAGTCAACCATGTAAAGAAAAGAAGCATTAAAATGCCCTCAGAGACATCCACAAAAAAATCGTTGAAATACTATGACAACAATTGCACGGTGAGCCCCATTCTCAGAGACAATACCATGAACTCGCAGTCGAAGAAAGAAGCCTTCCCCAGGGAGACGAGTTGCACTCGACCTTAACTTCCACCTAGATACTAGTAATAGCTTACACTCTTACTTATCTTACTCGATATACTCAATTTATGTCTTGCTTGAAACGTGTTCCTGCATTACATTAACCACCTTTTGAAATTGCAAAGTAGAACCAAAGCCTCCACACCCTTATTTCTTTGGTCCAACTCTTTTGATACAGAAAGTTTTCTGTGACTCTCTTAGATGTTATGAATGACTTAAAGTTAGCTGTTGTCGTAGCTATAAAGGCACTCTCCGAAGATTTTGGGAAGTGTTATCGATGTTGGTGATCCATTGACGGATATAGATGCATTACGTTTCGGTAACAAGCACCATTAATGTACAAGCACAGCCATCCCGCGAACAATTTAATATAACCACATTGAAGATTCTAGGTCATACCGACCTCTCACCCACCTAGTTCCATGAAAATCTTGTGGTCACCAGAGCCACGGCTGCTCAAGAAATCGGATTAACCACTGGTAGATTAGGTTGAAAATTGGGTTGGAGAAGCTTTAAATTGCGCCGGCAGTCCCTGTGCTACACACCTCCTTGAGTTATTTGAGTATTCAAGTCATATTGCTCATATTAATACAATAACCTGTAATTACAAACCTTTGGGCGTCTACTAAATTTATATTTCCAAAACTTATTCAAATTAAATTCACTTACATATATGTATTATAATAATATTTCCTAGTTTAATAATGTTTGTTGTTATTTTATTACATAAAACATTTATTCACAGCGAATATTATTGTAAATTAATGGAGCACATCAAACCTGTGCCTATGCATCACCTCATTACCAGTTCAGAACCATTAATTACGACTCTCGTATATTCAATTTTGTGAACAATGCACCCGCCACCCACCTACTAAGTGCTTACGGTGTTAATGCCTCGAGCTTTAGCCACTGTCACAGCCACTAAGTGAAGTATAACTGACCATGGCCTAATGACAGCGACGACCATCAACGGTCAACCAGTAGACAATCAATGTACAAGGGATATAAGCCGATGGCGCTTATTCAGCATGAATGTTCACATTGCGTTACTCTTATCAACAACAACAACAGGGAAATGAGTATCTGATGGGAGTTTAAACTGAAGTCCAATGATTTAAAAGTACTGTGAGAAAATAATCTTAAAAATATATGTATATAAAAACCTGTGTAAGGTTGCTTTTTTAACGTTTTGTTATCGACAGATTATGGGCGTGTGATCCATTTCTTACCCAGGAGTTATCGTTTGTTATGCATAGGTGCGCTAGCAACAGTCATCTACTTATGGTTATAAGAAACGAAGTGTTAAAAACCTGCAATCGCTGATAAAGGCTATCACTGAATTATCGTTTTTATACAGAAAAATCACCGACGAGTTATCCATTTAATATCGAAAATGTATCGACTATTTATCGAAAATTTAATGATTTGTTATCAAACGTTTATGGAATTTCCCATCAAAAAATTATCGATCTCCTATCGAAAATATTTGATTTTTTGATCGAAAGTTGTCGATATAATCGTAGAATAAGAGGCTATTCATTTGCTATTGAAAGTGATCGATTATTTGTCGAAAATGAATCGACATATTATTTTAATATAAATTCGATACACAGCTATAACCGTGGATAAAAAAAAACGATAAAAAACTAATAAAATCCGATGAATCCGCCATAACAATTATAATCCGATCATATAAGTAGACATGACAAGGGAACGATAAACGGAGGCATAACTAACCCAATGTCCGACACCGACCATTTCACGGCGGCTTTGGGTTCCAGGGGCATAACATAAGATACCCTTTAAAGGAGTAATGGGACGAAAGCCTAGACAGTGGTAGGGGCATATAAAATTTACACAAAAATAAATACAAGGCGCAATAACCTCCGAAGAGATTTGGGATTCAAGGGTTGATGGGCACAATAGAAAGCTTTAATAATCGCTCACGAGATGGTCGGGCTGGTACCTCATTGTGCTTGTTACCGGAACCTAAGGGATCTTAATCCGGCAAAGGGCCATCAACAGCCATAACACTTCCCAACACTTTCGGGAGTGTTTTTTGTCGTTAATACAACAACAACAACAACAAGAGATTTTAATTCGAGCTTCTCTTTCAAACTCTGTCGTGCTCCTTTTAATTTTTTCTACGTGTTTAACGCCTATTCCGAACGGCAGAACAGATGAGTTTCTTAATATGAAGGTTTTCATGACACAAAGCCGCTTGGTTTCCTCGAAGCGGTGCCGTAATATAGCGGCCGTTACATAGCGGTAGAGTACGTTGTCAAAAATGTTGCAGTGCAAAAGTTATTAAAGAAGACGTGAATTTCACCGTAACGTAGCGTAGCGGCCGGGCATAAACAAACGCCCTGCTGTCATGACGGTAGAAACTCGTTCATCACCGTTTTTCCCCACCGCTATTGTCAAAGCGGTGAATATTTTGTCAAATATTTCAAATTATTTATAAAATAAACAACATTTTTGTATTGAAATTTTTTTCTTGTGAGTTTATTAAAGAAAAATTATAAAAAACTAGAAAAAATATGCAAAAATTTTAAATTAACTTTTGCAACTCGTCTGCCGTTACAGTTCGTAATTTCCAACAAAGCGTTGCCGCTAGAAACGGTGAGTATACGGCCGCTCTTTAGCGGTCGTAATAAAGCGGCACCGCTTTCCGAGCAAACCAAGCCTTCCAAATGGACTGTCGAGGGCGTACCCGCTTAGAAATTTAGTTTTTTCTAACTGAAAAACTTTTTCTAAATTTTTTGGTGTTGCTATACCTGGGGCTCGAACCTTAGTGCGGTAGGCGGAGCACGCTACCAGCACACAGGCGACTCAACATGCAAATGTAATGGGACCTGGAACGTACTCAAAGTACGTGCAAGTAAATCGATTGTACCCCACTCTCTGCTTCATGCAGTGTCTTCCAGGCGGCGGAGGTCTATGCCATAGAGTGAGCAGCACGATCCCCGACATCAGTATTACGGTCTTTGTCATTAGACAGGTCGCCTTAATAGCATTACAATCCAATGTGATAAAGGCGGATATAGTATGGAGTTCTTGAGCATCTATTCTGGATCTCAGGAAACAGGGATACTGAAAGGAATAAATTAAAAAATTAGATGGCCAGGGAAACTTTCGAATGTTATTGCATTATTGCACCAATGCTCCGACGGTGATGCATTCCTACAAGCTCCCTCTACAAAAGCTTTCATTATGAGGAGGAAGAGGACTTATGACTACCTCTGCCGAACCTAAACTGCAAAAAAAACGAATCGAGATTTCTGGGCTCACGGGTTTTTCGATGGCCTATCATAGGTTGGAAAAATGAATATTTCACTCCTTCTAAGGTTCATCAGAGAAAGCAAATGGTTCGTTGAGGGCCCTTAGAAATAATCTGGTTGGATGAATATGCAATCACTGAGAACACTCACAATGGACGAACATGTCTTTCAGTGTATTTTACCTGAAATAGTAAGAAAATTGATAAGCTTAAAAGCGCTAATGAGGACTGTAGTGAACAGTGCTTTTATTTCGGTATCTGTTTGGGCATATCGAGAAAAAAGGTGTTTAAATAACTTAAGCTTCAAACAATATTTCTTTCATTTGTTTCGTTCGCCATTGAGTGCACTTGAAGTTCTCAGCTGGTTAGCGAAATATTTTAAAGACATAGTAAAAGTTTTTTATCCCAAAGCGGAGGGTTTTCATAGCAAGGTTAGGTGGCCGAACATATCCCAAGATATGTAAATAACTCAGAGTTCGGAGGTAGCTTATGAAGATTAAGGTGAGCCCAAAATCTCTCTTTGGTATGCTGCTATCAAACGAGAGCTTCCAATGATGCCCAAATATAGATGGATTTAGCTTTCACATCTAAACTGCCTTCGCAGACACTGACAAAATGTGAGACCAACTAGGGCCAATATTCTATTGTATGTTTTAGATCTGATAAGAAAACTGCAAGACTATCGTCAAATTCACAATTTGAATATCAGAAGAGAAAGTGAAAGGATCGAGTCTTTTAAATGTTGCCTATTGATGAGAAAGTGTTCAGTAATGAGGTTTTGTCATGCTCAATATAGTTTGTCAGATACACACATGCAAGACATCTAAAATCCTGATATACAAAATATTCGGCTACATTTGTACTACAGCGAAAGCGATGTCTGTTTAGAAACGGAGAATGACTTCTCCCAACAAGTGCTACTTTGGACTGAATAGGCAAGTGAAAAGTTAAGTCTCTCTCTCGACGCACAAAAATAAACGCTCTACAAGTCGCTCATCATACCTCTCTTGATGTATGACTCAGAGTCCTGGACGGTGTTGGGAGAAGATGAGATGGCTCTTGGAGTATTCGAGAGAAACATCTTTGGAAGATGTATGGTAATGCCGTGATGCCGATGGCAGGCATCAGAAGAGGTATAATGATGAGGTGTAAGAACTTAACGCAGCTATGAAGATAGTGCAGCGAATTATTGCCTAAGGGCGTCGATGGTTAGGTTATGTTTTGTGAATGGTCGAAGACGCTACGGCCAAAAAAGTATTCAGTCGACACCACAGTTTGAAAGTAGAGGAAGGGGAAGACCTCCACCGAGGGTGAGGAGGCAGGCGGAAGAGGTCTCGATTGGAGTAAGTTATCGCGAAACGGAGATAGCTGGCATAACTTGTTACCAAACGGCCTAAATCGCTCTGAACATCTATTCGCTGAACAGAGGTGGGGAGCTTACAGTGATTTTTACGCGGGTTAGGTGGTTAGAATATTCCCGCGGTAGGTATGCCTGTCGTAAGGGGCGACTAAAATACCAGATTCAAAGGGCTGTGTAGCGCAACCCTTCAGGTTGCCAACGCAATATATAGCTTCTCCAAACCCAATTGTCAACCTCACCTATCCGCGGCGAATCCTCTTTAACTAACAGACGAGGCTCTGGCGACCCCAAGCTACTCAAGGAACTTGGGGGTGGGGAGGGAGGGGATGGCCTGAAGGTTTAATGTGGCCACATAAATCGTTCCCGAGATGGTCGGTCTAGAACCTTAATGGTGCTGTGGTACAGGAGCGTACCGGATCTGTATCCGGCAAAGGACCATTACATCGATAACACTCCCCAAAGCCTTCGGGGAGCAACCTTATCGCTACAACAACCAACAACACAACACAACAGTGATTTTTCATCTGAAGTGTGTTTACCCACAGTTTGGAGCCGTACAGTAGCAGCTTCTTTTTTGATGCTTTTAAGCTTTTCTCTGGGAAAAAACACCAATACGTCTCCAGGCTTGGACGGAATCCAGCTAGAATCCCTTAAAGCAATTGGTGAATTTCGGTTAGAGGTCAAACTAGATATGAGTAACGATTTTTCAGCTTCTTTCTGATATCTATCCATATTTGGTGATCTATTGTCGGCTTTCAATGCTAAGTTTATGGGAGCTCAGAAAACATTCCGACGGCTGCATTGTATTCTAATTTGTACATTGCACCAATTTACCTGGTGGCGAAAATCATAGAGTTAACAACTGGAATGAGGATCAGTGCCTCGGGGCAGCTTGGACGAACAGACTACCAAGCTCCATACCTGTGTTACGATGCATCTCTTAGAGCTACAATAGAGGTGGAAGGTTTGGTGAAAGGATGCCCAAATGACAGACCAGAGCGATACACGTATATACCGATGGTTCCAGAGTAATGGAACGAGTATGGTCTGCGGGTATACTGCGCTGATCTGGAAAAAAACATATCCTATAAGGTGTTAGGTCACTGTTATATTTTCAGACGGAAGCAGTAGCTGTACAAATACTGAAAAAAATAGCGTAAACTGCAGCCTTGTCAGTTCTTATATAGAAGCATACATCTATATTGGGTCCCAGAACATGTGTGAAATGATGATAATGAAAAAGCGGCGCATCTCTCGAAGCTTATACCGTAGACTAATTGGGACAGATTAGGTCAGATTAGGAGAAGGCGAGAGTTGCTCGTGATCGACTAAGCAGGAAAAGCGCAGGGCTGTCGAAGATATTGTGCAGGCTTTACAAGCTTAGGCTAACAAAATTACTCTTACCACACTAGAATTAGTTAGTTGTGCGCTGCGCTCGCCAGCTATCACATTTAGAAACAGCAAGCGCCACAGGTTCTAGAAAGCTTCTAGTACTACCCTAAGAAGACGGCGTTATTTTAGAACATAGGTCCTGGTTTATGATAGGGTTTTTCAGTTTCGTCGGTTAACAAACTTCTGATGCTCAGCCTAATGCGCTATAGCATTTTTTTTGCGATTTCGGCGTAAACACCTTCACAACCCCTTCACGAGTGTTCGATTAATGGGTACATACAAACCCTATATAATTGAGCCTGTGACATTTTTGGCAACAATTTAGCAAAAACCAAATTCGGGTCAACATCAAATGATTTAGATAGAGCAAACGACATTGTGGCCGAGGGAGAGTGGAGAGAAAGCGGGAAAACACGCATAAAACAATTTACAGTAATTCAAATATATGTACTAACAAACATACTTTGTATACAAAATTCAATGCGGTAGTGCATAATTTGTAAATAAAATGTATATATGTATGTAAATACCCTTTTTCTGAGCATTTATAAAAACGCCAAACCGCTGGCGAGACCGCATTATTGGGTTCACTCGAACAGCTGTGAAATTTACTAAATTAAATTAAGCATAAAATCTCCTGGTAAAACACAAATTTAACGTTTAACCAAAACATACAAAATGAATATAAATTAAATAAATGTACATACATACAAACTTGGAATATAATGATGGTGGGTTATGTTGAACGGTATGGTCAATAAGGACCGTTAATAGATTGAATATGTACACAGTGTTGGGGATAAGGAAGAAGATAACAGACAGCGGTAGAGGATTGTTGGATATAAACTAATTTGCTAATTAGAAAAAATACATATCAAAATCGGTGAACGCAAACCGTTGCTAAAAATTTTAGATCTTTTGTCTCAGAATTGTATTGTGCTCGTTTTGGTGCTATTTATAGATTATTACAGACTATTTGGGATCATTCCGTAAACATTTTCGGGAACATTTCTGTTTTGTTTTTGTTATCGTATAGAGGTATTTTCAGAACTATTTCTGAATGACTTTCGTGATAAGTACGGGCCTATTTGGGCCAACTCGGGACGATGTTCGGAATGATTTCGAAAATATTTCTCGATTATCTCCGGATTCTTTCGGGATCGTTTCGTGAATTCATTCGAATTCCTTTCGGGATGATTTCTTTTTACTTCAGAACTATGTACGGTTTGCTTTGTGGATTGTTTAAGGGACCTTTTCGGGGCTATTTCAAGATCTTTAGGACTATGTTATGTTACAAATTTTGCAGAAAACATTCATTGAATTTCACTAGACAAACTTCGCTGGGTTCTTGCGCTGGATCATGTGCCACGTTATCTGAGGGCGGCACAAGTCGATTTCCTACTAAAGACGGGAGGGATGAGCAAATTTGACCCCAAAAGTCTGCAGGTCAATCAACCTAAGATGCTCCCGTCTCAAGACACCGTCTGTAGACACAGACCGGCCTAAAAAATTAGAACGTTAAGGAAACCTTGGAATATAAGGAGTATCTGCGACTAAGACATTGCCGATGCTTTAAACAATGTCTCGAAATAGGTGAAAATGACAGATCTCAAAACAATTGAAGTGCCGCCGTGATGTGCTTGCCTACCACAGCAAATGACCAAGATTCAATGCACCGTTGAAACTAACATCAAAAAATTTATTGATGGAACACTTATAGGAAAAATTAAAAACGTAGCATGACGGAAATTGCAGTAGAAGCTCGGGATAAAGCTCTTCGGAGGTGAATCGCGTCGAGTATTTTTCTTGTACCGGTTCGTCATCGCCGAGTCAGAGGCTTCTAATTGGTTTCTTATCAACTTGTTATCGACGTGTTACAGATGTGTCATCGCATTTATATTGCATTTTTATAGGTAGCCGTTTCCCAACTGAGCGAGGAGTTGTCTATATTAAATCCATTATACTCCGATTAGAAATCGGTATCTTTTTGACGCCAATTCGATACGTTCTTTAAAACAAAAACATAAAACTTTTCTATAAGAAATCGGTGAAAATTCGATAGCACGTCAATAAATTTTAGTAGCAATCCAATAAAAAATTGATAAATTTTCGAAAACAAATTGGTTGTTTTACATTACTAATCGATAACTTTTCTATAATAAAATCACAATTTTTTTATAACAAATCTATAAATTTTCGATAAAAGAAACGATGACTTTTTGATATCATATCCATAAGTTTTTGATAAATCGTTTGTTACAGAATCGGTATAACATTGATAGCCATTTCGATATCAAGTCAATAACTTGTCTACACCTCGTCGACAATACACCCATATCAAACTGAAATCTCGTCTATAAAAAATAAAAAACACACCCCTAACCCTCGATAGCAAAGAATCATCGATAATAAATCGAAACCTCTTCGATAAGAAATGGATAGCACGCCCATTACCCCTTGGTAACAGATCGATAACTCATGGATAACAATCAGTTTACAAAACTCGATCACAAATTGTATCGTGTTATCAATTTCGTCCTGCTCGGGGTTTGACGTTGATTTCGACTTAATGTATTTCCTATCATTTTCTTTTCTATCCTTTCTTTTCTTTTCCTTTCCTCTCCTGTTCTTCGCAAAAAAGTTTATGAGGTATGCAAATTATCAATGAGTAGCATAACGGAAGCCCTAAAAACTAACACGACAGCAGCATTGGATGCCTTTCTTCACATCCCACCTGCAGACCTAATGGCAATTGCCAAAAATTAAGCATTAGAAACTGCAACCAGACTTAAGGCCTCGGAGCAGTTTAAGTGCAGGCGCACTGCCTTAGCAGTGTAGCACCATCAAATATAGGGCGAACGGACTAAACGGGTTCGTGCGTGAGCCTCTGAGGACACGTGGCCACATTAGAATGGGAAACTAGGCTCAAAAGTGCGGGAATGGCAGATCAGGCTATGCACCTGTATAACTATGGCTCCAAATAAACGAAATACATTGGATTTGCTATTTACGTTATCAATCCAGAAATAACTAGAATATGCATAGTAATTACTCAAGAAGTGTTCTGAAATGCAAAGAATCATTGGAGAAACTTTGCCAGGTCGGATAATAAATCTATACTGTCCTCCCGGTCATTAAAAAAAGATGGTAACGAAAAGGCCTATGAGTTGGCAAAGGAGGGTGCAGCATCGATGAATCGACGGTAGACGCCCAATTCGTTAGGGAGAAGGGGTAGTGGTTAAGAGGTAGGGGTGGCTGGTCATAGAAAACGTCTAGCGTTTGCCAAAAGAACGGAGTTATTTTATAACTTAAGTCCTGGTACTACTGGGGTTTCTCCGTTTGGTCGCCAAAAAAATTGTGGTAACGTATATCTGAAGTCTTTATTGACCACCAAATCTAACCTTTCCTTCCTTTCCTCTCTTTCTTTTCCTTTTCTTTCCTTTCCGTTCCAATCCTTTGAACCTTTTTCCTTTTCTTTCTTTGCTTTTCTTTTCTTTTCTCTTCTTTTCCTTTCATTTCCTCTCTTTTCCTTTTTTCTCCTTTCCTTTCTTTTCATTTCCTTTCCTTTCCTTTCCTTTGCTTTCCTTTCATTTCTTTTCCTTTCCTTTCCTTTCCTTTCCTTTCCTTTCTTTCCCTCTTCTTTCCTTACATTTCCTTTGCTTTCCTTTCCTTACCTTTCGTTTCCTTTTCTTTTCTTTTCTATTCTTTTCTTTTCTTTTGCTTTCCTTTTTTCCTCTTCGTTCCTTACATTTCCTTTGCTTTCTTTTCCTTTCCTTACCTTTCTTTTCCTTTCCTTTTCTTTTCTTTTCTTTTCTTTTCTTTTCTTTTCTTTTCTTTCTTTTCTTTTCTTTTCTTTTCTTTTCTTTTCTTTTCTTTTCTATTCTTTTCCTTTCATTTCTTTCATTTCCTTTCTTTTCCTTTCTTTTCTTTTCTTTTCTTTTCTTTCCTTTTCTTTTCTTTTCTTTTCTTTTCTTTTCTTTTCTTTTCTTTTCTTTCCTTTTCTTTTCTTTTTCTTTTCTTTTCTTTTCTTTTCTTTTCTTTTCTTTTCTTTTCTTTTCTTTTCTTTTCTTCTCTTTTCTTTGCTTTTCTTTTCTTCTCTTTTCTTTTCTTTTCTTTTCTTTCCTTTCCTTTTCTTTCCTTTCCTTCTCTTTTCTTTTTTTTCTTTTCTTTTATTTTCTTTTATTTTCATTTCTTTTCTCTCTCTTCCTTTCTTTTCCTTTCTTCTACTTTCCTTTCCTTTCTTTCCTTTTCTTTCCTTTCCTTTCATTTCCTTTAATTTCCTCTCTTTCCTTTTCTTTCATTCCTTTCCTTTCCATTAATTTCCTTTACTTTTTTCCCCTTTCCTTTCCTTTCCTTTCCTTTCCTTTATTTTCCTTTTCTTTCCTATCCTTTCTTTCCATATCCTTTCTTTTCCGTTCCTTTCCTTTCCCTTCCTTCCCTTTCCTTTCATATCGTTTCTTTTCCGTTCCTTTCCTTTCCCTTCCTTCCCTTTCCTTGCCTTTCCTTTCCTTTGCTTATATCGCAGCTCTTAATTATATGTGCGTACGAGCTCAGAAACTTTAATATCCCATACATATACTTAAAAACACGTCAGCCCTTTGGACAATTCAATAAAGAGTATGTAAATATGTACATGCTCTAATTGGGCGACTTTTAAATGCGAATGAGGTGCAATATTGTGGCTCGGTAGCTTATTAATGGCCATTGGCAACAGCAACAATACGAGCCATGAATAAACCACAACAATGACCAGAACATCTATCTACATATAAGTATTACTGCATTGATATCCAATACATAAGCAAATACCAACACACATAGAAAAACACATTTCTCACTACCCACTACACTTATGGTCTTGGATAAGTCCGGGATAAGTCGCAAAGGAATAGGCGACTATAGCCAGTTATGATCGCTTGATATCGGTTGGGGTAATCCTTTTTATTTGAGCCTGTCTTGTGAACGAGTATTGTCGGACAGATTGTTTCTCCAGTCTGCTCTACAACCTTACGGGTAGTGTTCTCTTTACCCCTACGGGTACTCAGATCCGTTTTCTACTCTCCATTATACCCATACGGGTACTGTTCGTTATGCCCTCGATATGTCCTCATTGTGCGCCACTTCCTCTTTTTACCCCTAATGGTACTCTCGGTGAAATCATCTTTGTTCGCCTATATGTACGGTCAGACTGGACTTTCTACCGGGTAGTAACAAAGCTTAGAACGTTTTACATTATTGTTGATTGTGCACAAATAAAACGACATAGAGCCAGGTAATAGGGCACGTTTCTATTGTTCGCGGTATTGGTGGTCTTTGTAAATTTTAACATACATACATTTCAATGATTTTCCCTTTAGGTATTAAATTACTAAAGCACACGCGCGTGTTTTTTGTTGCGGTTTTGGCGAATTGTCAATGGCGTCAGTGTAGTAAATTGGTATTGTTGACGACGTTGGCAACACTAATGGCAACGGCAACCTATGGCGGTAGTAGCGTTGGCACAAATGGAAAATGTAAATTTAATTAGCATCTAATTCTGCAAACTAGCGTAAAATTGAAAATTTACCACACAACTGTATGTAAATCATACATATGATACACCACCAACACAACAATCAAGTAGCGCGAAGGGATACGGTTAAGCGAGCCGCAAACAGTGGGACAAGCATATGATGCGACACAAAGATCCCATTTGCATCACCGCCACATCACGGCTAAAGATGCCATCCAATATGCTAAAACATATAAGGCAGTAGGCCCGGACTGAATTGCACTGCCATTGGCCATGACGGCTTAAAATGTTTGGCGCTCGTGTTCAACCAGTCTCTGTCCACTTTCGTCCTCCCTGAAAAATATAAACGTTACTAAAGCTTGAGAAACCAGCCAACGTAGGGGACTCAAATCGCACTTTATCTCTCCTAGTAGCCAATCGGTCAAGTTTTAGATCTTTATTTATTTAGAATAGGGGAGGGACGTATTTATGCTAAGACACTATTTGCATAATCAGGGTAGGTTCTCATCGCACGTTTTATGACAATATAAACTAGTCGATGCAGTTTGCTTTATCTTTGTTATTGCTGTTCTTGGTGTGGTTTTCTTTTACTTACTAGAGCAGTTTGGGTAGGATCAATAGGCAGTGTTTTGGTATCACACCACCTCACTAGGTCTGGAAGCACTGCGATCTTATCACATCACCTTTCTAAGCGCAGTAATTGTTGCATGCGATTGGGTATTGTTTCTTCGCGCATTCTTATACCCTTGTGTGTCAACCCATTGGAATCATTAGGGCGAACAAGAAAGTAGGCGAAATTTACTCAGTTGTCCTTTACAGCATAGATAGCACCCAGCGAATGATCATTGGGCTTAGATCGTTGCCAAGCATACCTATTTCGATACCTTAGTGTTCCGTATTATCGAAAGCTTCTGAGATGGCAATAAAAGCGCAGAGGGCAATATTTTTAGACTCCAAAGTCTTCTAAATTTTTCCGTTCGGCTATGAACAGCCTTATTAATCAGATTTTCTGACAGATATGTAAATTGATTCCTACACAGAGGAAGTTTGTTTAGGTTGGCCTACCTAATATGCTGATCTACAATTTTCTCCATACTTTTAGAAGAAACGAACTAATTGGTCGATACTACGAGGGCTGTTTTTCTGGCTTTGGCACGAATACTACCTTAATCACTGTCCACCTGTTTAGCAATATAGATGCCTTTTGAAGGTTGCATAAGGCTGGCGCTATATGGTTTATTACCTGCTAATAACAGACGGGCAAAGACCCCATCCGGTCCTGGTGGCTTAAATGTGTTGAAAGTAGACAAAGCTCATTGCACTCACTTGACGGTGGTGAACTTTGTTGCGAGGCTTTTTTATGCAAAAAATGGTTGGGAAGCCTCCTTTTATAAGTGAGTGTTTATACTCTGCTATGTAATGTAGAAAGTGTGTTTTGAGTAAGAGTGTACATGTCTCTTCCAGGTGCTACACGACATGAACGGGCAAACTAAACAAAAATTTTTTCCGAATGCCATCATCATATTTACTGATCGCTCCAAATTTGACGGGAAGTTGGGGGTGGTATCTTTTCAATAGAATTGGGACTTGAGATCTCCTTCTGGCTTTCTGACTGTTGTCGCATTTATCAAGCAGAAATGTCAGCAATACGAGGTGCTTTAAATTACCTGGCATCTGTGCCCAAATATGGGAAAAACGGTGATAGTTTTATCGAACAGCCAGGCCTTGAAGTTATGTGTCGACAACACACAGTCGATCACTGAATGCCGCAATTCTATTAATGGGATAGCACAGCCTTTTAGTTTGAGCCTTGTTTGGATACCTGGACACAGGAATATTGAAAGCTAGTGCATAGGTGATGAGGTTGCCAGTAGGGACTTGGCTGCCCACATTCTTCCCGAAAATGATTGACGCGCTAGAAGCTTGAATACTTGTGACGATAACACAAATTCGATCACTGATTGCCGCAGATATGTATCTCAGTGAGACACTCAGCCTTGCTGTATTAGCTTTATCTGTATACCTGGACATAGGGATATTGAAAGCTACTGTATAGCTAATAAATTTGTCAGGATGGGTATAACTCATTTCCGAAAATGACTCGGTAAGTATACCTAAGGCCTTTTGTTTAATTCACTACAAGCAGGGCAAATACAGCAAGGTTGGTTTGGCCTTTCTATGATAAAGGATGCATTAGTAGTTCTTTGATCCTGAATAAGTCAGGGGTTTCGTCCCTGGTAAGGATCTTAACTGCTCACTGTTTGCTAAGTATTCACAACGCTTTAATTGGAATTTAATCTTACGATTACCGCCGCGATATATTTGAGGGGAAGTAATAGTGCAGCATTTTCTATGCCACTGTCCGACATTAAAAAGAGGGAGTTGGTTGTTCACAGTCAACCGTTTTCAAAAGACCTCGATGAGCTACCCAAGGTCGAAATTAAGGTGATAATTAAATTTATTGCACAGTACGGGTTTCCTACCATTAAGGTCGTCACAATTGACCAATTGGTGGCCCGAGTGTCAGGCTGGGATGGCACCTCTCAGCCCAATGCTTTTAATCTTTCTTAAGATATCGATTTGTAATCAAAAGTTATTCATCTTACATCGAAAAGTCATCAATTTGTTATCGAGTGATCGATTTGTTATAAAAACTTTATCTATTTTCATAGAAAAGTTTTCAGTTTATTTAAAAAAAAGTTATAGATCTGATATCGAAAAGTTATCGAATTCATATCAGAGTTTTTACCGAAAAAGATACCACTAAATCTTCAACATGAAATCACACATTTGCAACCCGTATATAACAAGCAGATAAGAAACCATTTTAAAGTCGAAAACTCGACGCACCGTCGACAAGCGCGCTGCGAATCACGCTGCTAATTATACGTCTAAAACAGCAAACAGTCCGATTGTGTGAACTTACCGCAAACAAGAATAGAGATGTGTTTTCACTTTGAATAAATATCAAGAAGAAACCGCGAAAACAATTGGCTTGTTGCGGCGTCAATGAAAGAAAAACCAAAAATTTGGCAGAGTGAGTTATATTGCAAAAAAACCCAAGGCAAAGGAGTAGGTAGATGTCGTATGTAATTACGTCTCCAGTGGCGTAATGAAGTTTTCTTGCACCCGGGGCTGAAAATTTTCCTTGCCTTCGAGGAAGTAAATATACCAATGATATCATCAAAATTTATCATTTCAAATGTTTCTTTTTCCACAATTAATAATGTTAGGCCACTTAGGCGACCATGCCCCATCGTTGATCGTAAATATGTCAAAATCAGTTTTAATTTGCTGAATGAACGTTCGCACCTAGCAATTGATACTAAGATAGTCAAGAGTATTTGAAGTTTTCACTCCCAAGTGTCGAAAAACATCTTCTCCATATGAGATTATAAAAGTAAGTAATTCTAGGGGTGTTTCAGGTTCAATTTCTTTTCTACTCCGAAGTAATATTTTGCAGTCACATATTTGGATAAAAAGTTCTGTTCCATCGAAATATGTATTATAAAATTCACCCAAGTTCTTACAACTTCCATTTTAAGACGTTATCATCCTTGCTAAACAAATCTTCAACGTCTCAGATAAATCCAAATCTAAAATTAAGGTAATTTAGTCGTGTAAATCTTGTACGTATTTCTTGTTGGATACGATCGAGAACACTTTTCATAACGCGAGAAATTTCACATTCTGCGGAAAAAACCAATATCTCGCGCCGATTCTCCGGGCATTTTGTGGGGCCTTCTTACACGTCTACTATATCAATATACCATTTTTCACAAAGAGACTTCGCTTTTTCTATTGCTTCTACAAAGAGTGTCTCGAATTTCGCACAGTTCAGTCGTTAATAATTTAAGATCATGATACTGAGCTGCTCACGATCAATCCTCCTTAAGATTTCATACCAGAAATGAAATAATGTTATGAAATTAAATTACACTATGTTCAAACAGAAAAATAATTGAGGCAATTTCGATTAAAATTGAGTAGTGTTCATACAACTTAATTTATCTTACACAATAGGAATTTGATAGCTGTTGGGCTCATCTCTACAGCAACACATACCTTTGTTCAGACTGTAAATGTGTGTGTTGGTCTTAGGCGATCGGGATGGAATGTAAACATAAAACTTGGAATTTGTGTGTGTGTAAGAAAATGGGTTCAATGTTTGGTTCATTTTGAGTTTGCCATCCTCTTATTGACAATCCCTACACCAGTGAATTGAAAAAATACTATCCGCTGATGAGATGAGCCAACCAACTGATGTTTAAATCTACTCAATAACTGACTTTCCAAGGTTGCTTTGCAGTTTGAAACAATTTATTCGCATTTTTTATACTCAGTTGAGCAGTGAGCTCACAGAGTATATTACGTTTGATTGGATAACGGTTGGTTGTACAGGTATAAGGAATCGAGATAGATATAGGACTTCCATATATCAAAATCATCAGGATCGAAAAAAATTTGATTGAGCCATGTCCGTCCGTCCGTCCGTTAACACGATAACTTGAGCAAATTTTGAGGTATCTTGATGAAATTTGGTACGTAGATTCCTGAGCACTCATCTCAGACTCGCTATTGAAATGAACGATATCGGACTATAACCACGCCCACTTTTCGATATCGAAAATTTCGAAAAACCGAAAAAGTGCAATAATTCATTACCAAAGACGATACAGCGATGAAATTTTTAGGTGTGGTGACCTTATGACGCAGAATAGAAAATTAGTAAAATTTTGGACACATGGGCGTGGCACCGCCCACTTTTAAAAGAAGGTAATTTAAAAGTTTTGCAAGCTGTAATTTGGCAGTCGTTGAAGATATCATGATGAAATTTGGCAGGAACGATACTCCTATTACTATATGTACGCTTAATTAAAATTACCAAAACCAGAATAGGACCACGCCCACTTTAAAAAAAAATTTTTATAGTAAAATTTTAACATAAAATTTAATATCTTTACAGTATATAAGTAAATTATGTCAAAATTCAACTCCAGTAATGATATGGTGCAACAAAATACAAAAATAAAAGAAATTTAAAAATGGGCGTGGCTCCGCCCTTTTTCATTTAATTTGTCTAGGATACTTTAATGCCATAAGTCGAACAAAATTTACCAATCCTTTTGAAATTTGGTAGGGCCATAGATTTTATGACGCTAACTGTTTTCTGTGAAAATGGGCGAAATCGGTTGAAGCCACGCCCAGTTTTTATACACAGTCGTCCCTCTGTCCTTCCGCATGGCCGTTAACACGATAACTAGAGCAAAATCGACATATCTTTACTGACTTAGTTCACGTACTTATCTGAACGCACTTTATCTTGGTATAAAAAATGAACGAAATCCTACTATGACCACGCCCACTTTTTCGATATCGAAAATTACGAAAAATTAAAAAATGCCATAATTCTATACCAAATACGAAAAAAGGATGAACACACTGTATTTGGATTGGTTTATTGACGCGAAATATAACTTTAGAAAACACTTTGTAAATGGTTGTGACACCTACCATATTAGGTAGAAGAAAATGAAAAGTTCTGCAGGGCGAAATAAAAAACCTAGAAATCTTTGCAGGTAGTACATATATAATAAATTAGCGGTATCCAACAGATGATGTTCTGGGTCACCCTGGTCCACATTTTGGTCGATATCTGGAAAACGCTTTAACATATACAACTACCACCACTCCCTTTTAAACTCTCATAATACCTTTAATTTGATACCATACACATTCTAGAGTACACCCCTGGTCCACCTTTATGGCGATATCTGGAAAAGACGTCCACCTATAGAACTAAGCCCACTCCCTTTTAAAATCTCATTAACACCTTCATTTGATACCCATATCTTACAAACAGTCTAGAGTCCACCTTTATTGCGATACCTCGAAAGGCGTCCACCTATAGAACTAAGGTCCCTCCCTTTTAATACTCATTAGTACCTTTAATTTTTACCCATATCGTACAAACAATTCTAGGGTCACCCCTGGTAATGAGAAAAAAAAGATATATGCTTTCAATTATTTCACAACCTGCCGCAAGTGTTCGGGATATATGCATTCATTTTTTAGTATAGACAATTTTTCCGCAAATCAATATTTTCCAGAAATTAGTTATAATAAAAATACAAATTATCTAGAAGTTCTGCTTTGCGAACCATTGGCGCCCGCCTGTGAGCAGCGCCCGGAAAGATGCCGCCCCCTCACTAAGCCACTGACGTATTCTAGTGCATATATAAAATCCTTTACAAAGCTTATTGACAACTTTGTTACCGTTAACATTTCTACTTAATCTAAACACGATTGACAATATTAAAGTGGTTTCACTATTCATCACACACAAATGTAATACATTTTTTACGTGGTAGTTTGCATTGTTGCTAATATGTATTAGTAGTATTGTAGAACTCGTTCCTATTAATCAAAACTCTTTTTATTGATGCCACTCCAATTGGGCGGAGTGATGTGTACAGAATACTTTCGTAATCGCATGAATACTTCACATAGTTAACCAATTATTTGTTCGTTAAGTTGACTTGCAAAATTTGCGCTCAATAGTATTTCACTTTGCGGCAATCGAATACAAGGATTTCCTAAATGTACTTAGGTAGCTTTTGTATCATTTATTCATTCGTTTGTTAGCTTTGAAGCCTTCTACGGAACTAAGACATCACAGAACTTATTAGAAGTCATGTTAGACTACCGACTAACATATTGGGCGCAAATTCAAAATGTGACTGAGAAGGCATCGCTACTGACGGAAAACATAGAAGGACCAGCAAAAAGAAACTGCTGATGTACATCACCTGTCCATGTTTTTGTACGACTCCGAGCTGCGAGCAAACACACTTCGTAAGAAGAATCACTTTAAGCTTCTAACAGCTGTACAGCGAACGGCAGCTCTGAGAATAGCATGCGCTTATCGCACTGTATCTGGACCAGCCATGCAGTGATATGGGTAAAATTCAGATCGACTTTGTAGCGCTTTTAACTAACAAGTAAGGAAGGCTAAGTTCGGGTGTAACCGAACATTACCTACTCAGCTGAGAGTATTGGAGACAAAATAAAGGAAAATCACCATGTAGGAAAATGAACCGAGGGTAACCCTGGAATGTGTTTGTATGACATGTGTATCAAATGGAAGGTATTAAAGAGTATTTTAGAAGGGAGTAGTTCTACAGGTGGACGCCTTTTCGAGATATCGCCATAAAAGTGGACCAGGTGCGACTCTATAATGTGTTTGCACGATACGGTTGAGGGTTTTAAGAGGGAGTGGCCTTAGTTGTATATGTGAAGGCGTTTTCGAGATATCGTACAAATTGTGGACCAGGGTGACCCAGAACGTCATCTGCGGGTACCGCTAATTTACTTATATATGTAAACCATGAACAGTATTCCTGCCATGATTCCAAGGGCTTTTGATTTCGCCGTGCAGAACTTTTCGTTTTCTTCTACTTAATATGGTAGGTGTCAACCCATTTTACAAAGTTTTTTTTAAGTTATATTTTCCGTCAATAAACCAATCCAATACCGTGTTTGCATCCCTTTTTCGTATTTGGTATAGAATTATGGCATTTTTTCATTTTCGTAATTTTCGATATCGAAAAAGTGGGCGTGGTCATAGTCGGATTTCGCCCATTTTTAAAACAGGATAAAGTAAGTTGAGATAAGTACGCGAACTAAGTTTAGTAAACATACTTCGATTTGCTCAAGTTATCGTGTTAACGGCCAAGAGGAAGGACATACGGTCGACTGTATATAAAAACTGGGCATGGCTTCAACCGATTTCGCCCATTTTCACAGAAAACGGTTACCGTAGAATCTATGCCCCTACCATATTTAAAAAGTATTGGTAAATTTTTGTTAGACTTGTGGCATTAAAAGTATTCTAAACTAATTAAATGAAAAAGGGCGGAGCCACGCCCATTTTCAAATTTTCTTTTACTTTTGTATTTTGTTGCACCATATCATTACTGTAGTTGAATGTTGACATAATTCCTTGTATACTGTAAAGATATTAAAGTTTTTGTTAAAATTTGACTTTTAATAATTTTTATTTAAAAAGTGGGTGTGTTCGTTGTCCTATTTTCTTGCCAAATTTCATCATGATATCTTCAACGACTGCCAAATTACAGCTTGCAAACCTTTAAAATTACCTTATTTTAAAAGTGGGCGGTGCCACGCCCATTGTCCAAAATTTTCTATAAATTTCATAAGGTCAACCCACGTACCGAGTTTCATTGCTTTATCCGTCTTTGGTAATGCATTATCGCACTTTTTCGGTTTTTAGAAATTTTCGATATCGAAAAAGTGGGAGTGGTTACAGTCCGATTTGGTTCATTTTAAACAGCGATCTGAGATGAATGCCCAGAAACTTACATACCAAATTTCATTAAGATACCTGAAAATTTTCTCAAGTTGTCGTGTTTACGGACGGACGGACGGACCGACATGGCTAAATGGATTTTTTTTTGCCCAGATAATTTTGATATATAGATATAGTCTATATCTATCTCTATTAGTTCATGCCGTTACGGATAACCGTTATGTGAGCAAAATTAATATATCTGTGAGCTCTGATCAGCTGAGTATAAAAAAGGTAATGGGAAACAAAAAAAAACAGATGGATAAGGCGCATGAAAGTCGTTAACAACGAGAGCTGGGGCCAAACGTTTAGGTTGTGGCAAGAACGGACAGAAGATTTGGCGAGGTAAATTACTAAGTCTCCCAAATTTCGCCGGGCACGAGTACTACAATAAGTATTTGTACTGGATAAAAAAGGCTGAAAAATCCTAAGTGCGTTACAACGATGACGAAGCTAAACACACATTCATTCAGAACTGACAGTTGCTTGAGGAAAGAGTCGGCCCAGTCACTGTCGATAATGTTACAGCAAAAATTCTGAGTGGTTCCAGAAAAGTGGCAACAAATCAGTTACGAACCACATTCAGAGACAAAAAGCGGAAACTGGACGCAGGAACAATAGAAGAATCTTAAAAAACGAGAATATGGAACGCCAACCTAAATGTACGCGAAAGCGAATGAAACACAAATAAAAGCGAAAGAGTAGTAGATACAAATTTCAATTTACAAAAGCAAAACCGAATCCAAAACAGAAGCACAAACTAATTTTAAGGGAAATCAACATCAAGGCGTAATACTGTTCCAAATAGAAACGACAAACCAACGTCTCTACACAAACCGACTCAATTTGTTAAGCCAAAATTGAAACCGTAAACAGATCGTTATTATGAAATGGTTTCAGATACTTTTAAATAAATAAATAAATGTAAGGCGCGATAAACTCCTAAGGATTTTAGGCCGAGCTTCTCTTCCAACTTTCGTCAAGCTCCTTTGTTTTATGCCGACTCTGAATGGCATCTGCAAGGCAGATGAGTCTTCACTAAGAATATCTCCTGGCAGAAGTACACTCGGAGTGCTTGCCAAACACTGCCGAGGGGCGACCCCGTTGAAAAAACTGTTTTCCTAAAATTTTGATGTTGCTTTGCCCGGGGTCGTGAACCCAGGATCTGCGCTGTAATAGGCGGAGTACGCTACCATCACACCACGGCGGCTGCCATGCTTTTTAGCGTAGTTAATATCGGGACAGTCCTAAGTATTCTTTTACAACTGATTTAAAAAAAGTCGTCAGGTTAGAAATGTGACAACGATTTTATATAAAGTTTCGATAAATAATAAATGCGTTTTCGGCGAGCAATTGTCAACTTTTGATAATGAATCGATAACTTTTTCAAAACATATCGAGAAACATTTCGATAACAAATGGATAACACGCCGATAATGAATTGGTAACACTTTGATACCAAATCGATAAGTTTTTGAGAACAAATCGATAATTTTTTGCGATGAATAATATATGCATTTTTGACAATAAAGCGATAGCAAACCGGTAAGTCGTGGAAAGAATCTATATCTCATCAATAAAATTTGTTATATGCAGCTGTCCGGTTTCGGTCTTGGCTTCGGTTTTGGGTTGGGTTTTGACTTCTCATCTTTTCTTTCCTCTCCTACTCTTCTTTTTTCCTATCCTTTCCACTCGGTGTCCCTTCTGACCTTTCCCATATTTTTCATTATTTTCTCTTCCTTACCTTTCATTGCGTTTTCTTGCCTTACCTTGGCTTCGCAACTGTGACGATAATCATAAGCATAGTTATTATCATCAACATCATTATCGACATTATTGGTATACTGCTCTTTTCCTTCTTCCCTTCCCTGTTTTATTTACATTCACTTGTTGTTGTTGTAGCGTTGAAAAATTCCACAAACGTTTAAGGGAGTTTTATCGATGTTGATGGTCCTTTTCCGGGTATTGCACTATAAAGGTACAAGCCCAATCATCTCGGTGACGATCTAATATGACCACATTGAACTTTCTAGGCCATACCGCCACCCCAGTCCCTACTTCAGTGAGGAGCTTGTGGTCGCCAGAGCCTCGGCTGCTAAAGAAACAGAATTTACTACGGGTAGGTTAGGTTGACAATTGGGTTGGAGAAGCTATACATTGCTCTGCCAACTCCTTGAATCATTTGGGTATTTTAGTCGCCTCTCACGACAGGTATATGCACCTGCCGCGAATATATTCCAACCCTCCTAGCCCGCTGGGGGAACTTTACATCTACTTCTTTTCCTTTGCCGTTTAAATTTGTCCTTTATATCATCTATTTGTTTTTCTGCCTTCAAATCAACTCTACCATTTGCTATACAGCGTACCACCTCCAAAGACTACGCTCACGCTTACATTACCTTACGCTTACGTTCTGATGTTCACGCATCAAAAGCGGTTAATATTCCTAGTTCATCCTTTGTAAGCAGTTTTTTTCACTACAGCAAATTTTTAGTACAAATTACGATATCCACACCTGAGGTATTCATAAAATTACACCGCATCTCGGTTAAAAACGAACACCATTTACTTGTCATTATACCTTTCATGACATGAAATGGTATATTAACTTTTGTTCGATCTTTGTAACGTTGAGAAGTATAGAAGATAGACTCACCATTAAGTATACCGAATTGATCAGGGCGACGAACTGAGTTGATATAACCATGTCCGTCTGTCCATCCGTCTGTCTGTTTGAACGCAAACTAGTCCCTCAAATTTTGAGATATCTCAATGAAATTTGGCACAAGGATGTATTTTTGTATTATATTAGACATTTGTCAGATTCGGTAGGATCGGACCACTACAACATATATCTCCCATACAACCGATCGTTCAGATAAGACGATTTTGGTCATTCCTGCCGCAATTTAGAAATTATAAACGTGAAACTCAGTGATATACATTCTAATATATCATAGAAGATATCTGAAAAAATCACTTTGATCGGAGCTATATATAGTTATATCCCATACAACCGATCGTTCAGATAGAAAGATTTTTGGCCATTTCTCCCTTAATTTAGAAAGTATAAACGTGAACTTGGTGATATATATTTAATATATCATAGAAGATTTCCTGTAAAAATCATTTCGATCGGAGCTATATATATATATATCCCATACCAACCGATCGTTCAGATAAGGGGTTTTTTGCCATTTTTTATTTTATATTTATCTTAAAAATCTACTTTAGGTATGTACATACTGTTCACTATATATTTCTTATCTTATACATCCGATTATTTGGAGATTACGAACGGGATAAGATTATTGTTCAGCCCCATTCATGAAAGGCATGAAGTCTTCGGCACAGCCGAAGACAGTTCCGTCCTTATTTGTTTTTGACTTCGGTAGTTCCATAAAGAAACGCTAGTTTTTGACATATATTTACATGAAAAAAGCTCATCATCAAACACACACATCATCAACACACATAAACAGAGAAAACTTATTTATGCCTAGAGTCACTCAAGAAATTTTTGTTTCTAAAGAAAATGGAGAAAATATTTGGTTTTTACTAAAAGGCATTCCTGCAATTACAATTATGCCCTTAGTATGTGTAGTGATAATGATAAAAACATAGTCGATTTACTTAACGTAGGCAAAGATGACATACAACCAAACAGTAAAGTGGAGTGACAAAAATTCGAATGAGCACTGACGATGAAAGAAATTCTTTCTACGTACCGTAGAGGTAGTCGACCGGCAGCAGCTTTAATGTTTTCACGTTGATTAGGGTGCTCATCAAAAACGAGACGAATCGATTTTTATTTTTTCTGTTTTATCCATTTAAATGCTAGAACCATGGTCAGAGCTTTTACATATAAATTTGGTCTTAGTTGGAAACAGTAAATGAGGTCACAAGGAGTCAAAGCGTTTGTGTACCTTTATAATAGAGCTTCTCATTTGAAATAGTCGACTTGGCAGCACTGTGATGTCAGGGTATTTTATCTAACATCCAAAATTGATAATACGATTGAAGACCCCTGTGCGCCATACCTTAGCTACTTACTTGCTTGGCGCTTAACCGTCTCAACTGTTTTTGGTCGGCCTACAAGTCGCTTCATCGTTGGGCTACTGGCACCAATTTATAACACCAAAGAGTTTAAATCGTTTTCCACCTGTCCTTTCAGCGAAGTGGGGACCGATCCTTCATTTTACTTCGGTAAGCGGGTTCCGGTAAGATACTTTCTTGGCTGGAGCATCATCTTTCATTGATGTCTATTTAAAGCTTGTACAGCTCACCATCGAGCACTCCCAGAGCCGGCTCATTAGATGTTGTTAGTGTTCATGCTTCTGCGCGCTGTATAAGGACGTGTATGACAAGTGACTTGAAGAGCATGATTTTCGTTTGCCGAGAGATGACTTTAATTTTCTATTGCCTACTCCAAAGCAGTATTTTTTGGCAAGATTGATTCTTCGCTGGATTTCAAAGCTGACTTTGTTGTTGTGTTAATACTGCCTTCCCAAATAAACGAGGTCTTTTACTTTTAAAGCTTATGGCTGTCAACAGTGGCGTGTTTGCCAAGACCCAAGTGCGCTGGTTCTTTGTTTGATGCCAGCAGGTACTTCGTTTTGTCCTCACTCAACCCATCTTTTCCGCTTCCCTTTGCAGTTTGGAGTAAGTAGTAACTACGGCGCGGGTGTTGAGGCCGATGGTGTGATGTCATCAGCGTACGACAGTAATTGCATGCTCGAACGAATACTGTTCCAGAGCTGCTAAGCTCTGCAGCGTCTATAATTTTCTGCAGCAACTAATTAAAGCAATTGTACGATAGATGGTCACCCCGTCTGAAGTCTCGTTAGTTTCGGACGCCCGGAGAGCCTTTCCCATTCTGACTGAGCTGATGGTGTGCTCAACGTTACAGCCGTATATATTTTGCACGGAACCAAACTCAGATATAGCGCCATATAGGCAGCTCGTTTTCATGCTGTCGAAAGCGGCTTTAAAATAACGAAGAGCTTATGTGTGTCAATTCTTTTTTTGTGGGTTGTCTCTAAGGTTTGGCGCATAGCAAAACCAGGCCTGAAACCGCACTGATATTATTGAATCAGCCGATTCACGGTGGCTTCAATTTTTCGCACAATAAGCTTGACAGACTTATATGCGACACTATGACGGCAGATTCCTCAATGGTTGGCGCAGCTTGCAGGATTTCTTTCTTGTGGACTGAGCAAAGAGCACTTAGATTCCAATCAGCGGGCATTCGTTCGTCCGACCATATTTTGCAAAGAGTTGATGCATGCGCCTTCGCAATCCGTCAGCGCCCGCGGCCTTGTTATTTTTATACTCAGCTTAGCAGAGCTCACAGAGTATATTAATTTTGATCGATAACGGTGGTTGTACATATATAAAGGATCGAGATAGATATAGACTTCCATATATCAAATGATCAGATCGAAAAAAATTTGATGAGCCATGTCCGTCCCGTCCGTACGTTAACACGATAACTTGAGTAAGTTTGAGGTATCTTATGAAATTTGGTATGTAGTTCCTGGCACTCATCTCAGATCGCTATTTAAAATGAACGATATCGGACTATAACCACGCCCACTTTTCGATATGCGAAAATTTTTAAAGTAAATGTGACACAAAAAATTATATATCTTACTCTATATAGGAATTATGTCAACATTCAACTCCAGTAATGGTATGTGCAACAAAATACAAAATAAAGAAAATTTCAAAATGGGCGTGGCTCGCCCTTTTCATTTATTGTCTATGGATACTTTTAACGCCATAAGTCGAACAAATAACCAATCCTTTTGAAATTTGGTGGTGCATAGCATTTTATGACGCTAGCTGTTTCTGTGAAAATGGGCGAATCGGTTGATGCCACGCCCAGTTTTATACGCAGTCGTTCGTACTGTCCTTCCGCATGGCCGTAACACGATAACTTGAGCAAAAATCGACATATCTTTAATGAACTAGTTCGCGTGCCTTACTTGAACTCACTTATCTTGGTATGAAAAATAACGAAATCCGACTATGACCACGCCCACTTTTTCGATATCGAGAATTACGAAAAATGAAAAAAATGCATAATTCTATACCAAAAACGAAAAAGGGATGAAACATGGTAAGGTAATTGGATTGTTTTATTGACGCGAAATATAACTTTAGAAAAAACTTTGTAAAATGGTTGTGACACCTACCATATTAAGTAGAAGAAAATGAAAAGTTCTGCAGGCGAAATCAAAAAACCCTTATGATCTTGGCAGATATTACTATATAAATAAATTAGCGGTATCCAACAGATGATGTTCTGGGTCACCTCGGTCCACATTTTGGTCGATATCTGGAAAACGCCTTCACATATAAAACTACCACAACTCCTTTTAAAACTCTCATAATACCTTTAATTTGATACCCATATGTACAAACTCATTCTAGAGTCACCCTGGTCCACCTTTATGGCGATATCTCGAAAAGGCGTCCACCTATAGAAACTAAGCCCCACGCCTTTTAAAATACTCATTAACACCTTTCATTTGATACCCATATCGTACAAACATATTCTAAAGTCACCCCTGGTCCACCTTTATGGCGATATCTCGAAAAGGCGAACACCTATAGAATGAAGGCCCACTGCCTTTTAAAAATACTCATTAGACACCTTTCATTTGATACCCATATCGTACAAACAAAGTCTAGAGTCACCCCTGGTCCACCTTTATTGCGATACCTCGAAAAGGCGTGCACCTATAGAACTAAGGCCTATTCCCTTTTAAAATACTCATTAACTCCTTTCGTTTGATACCCATATTAAATAAATAAAAAAATAAATGTAGGCGCGATAACCTCCGAAGAGATCTATGGCCGAGCTTCTCTTCCAATTGCGTCGTGCTCCTCTTGATTTTCCCTACAATTGGCCGGACGGGACCTACATGCTTTATGCCGACTCCGAACGGCATCTGAAAGGCAGATGAGTTTTCACTGAGAGCTTTTCATGGCAGAAATACACCCGGAGCGCTTGCCAAACACTGCCGAGGGGCAACTCCGCTTAGAAAAATTTTCTTCTAATTGAAAAATCTTATTTCTAAATTTTGATGTGCTTTGCCCGGGGTTTGAACCCAGGCATACGGTGTGATAGGCGGAGCACCTACCATCACACCACGGTGGTCGCTATATGATACCCATATTGCACAAACAAATTCTAGAGTCACCCCTGGCCACCTTTATGGCGATATTTCGAAACGGCATCCACCTATAGAACTAAGGCCCACTCCCTTTTAAATACTCATTAACACCATTCACCATTCTTTTGATGCCTTTATTGTACAAACAATTCTAGGGTCACCCCTGGTCCACCTGTGTGGCATATCTCGAAACGGCGTCCACATATGGAACTAAGGACTACTCCTTTTAAAATACTCATTAACGCCTTTCATTTGATACCCATATCGTACAAACGCATTCTAGAGTCAACCCTGATCTACCTTTATGGCTATATCCCTAAATGGCGTCCACCTATAGAACTATGACCCACTCCCTCATAAAATACTCATTAGTGCCTTTCATTTGATACACATGTCATATAAACACATTCCAGGGTTCCCTCGGTTCATTTTCCTTCATGGTTATTTTCCCTTATGTTGTCACCATAGCTCTCAACTGAGTATGTAATGTTCGGTTACACCCGAACTTTAACCTTCCTTACTTGTTTTTATACTCAGATGAGCAGAGCCCACAGAGTATATTAACTTTGATTGGATAACGGTTGGTTGTACAGGTATAAAGGAATCGAGATAGATATAGACTTCCATATATCAAAATCATCAGTATCGAAAAAAAATTCGATTGAGCCAGTCCGTCCGTCCGTCCGTCCGTCGTCTGTCCGTTAACACGATAACTTGAGTAAATTTTGAGATATCTTGATGAAATTTGGTATGTAGGTTCCTGGGCACTAATCTCAGATCGCTATTTAAAATGAACGATATCGGACAATAACCACGCCCACTTTTTCGATATCGAAAATTCGAAAAATGAAAAAGAGCGATAATTCATTACCAAATACGGATTAAGCGATGAAACTTGGTAGGCGAGTTGAACTTATGACGCAGAATAGAAAATAGTAAAATTTTGGGACAATGGGCGTGGCACCGCCCACTTTAAAAGAAGGTAATTTAGAAGTTTTGCAAGCTGTAATTTGGCAGTCGTTGAAGATATCATGATGAAATTTGGCAGGACACGTTACTCTTATTACTATATGTCCGCTTAAAAAAAATTAGCAAAATCGGAGAACGACCACGCCCACTTTTTAAAAAAAATTTTTTTTTAAATTCAAATTTAAAAAAAAAGTTAATATCTTTACAGTATATAAGTAAATTATGTCAACATTCAACTCCAGTAATGATATGTTGCAACAAAATACAAAATAAAAGAAATTCAAAATGGGCGTGGCTCCGGCCCTTTTCATTTAATTTGTCTAGTATACTTTTTGTGCCATAAGTCGAACAAAAATTTACCAATCCTTGTGACATTTGGTAGAGGCTTAGATTCTAGGACGATAACTGTTTTTGTGAAAAAGTGCGAAATCGGTTGAAGCCACGCCCAGTTTTTATACACAGTAGATCGTCTGTCCTTCCGCTCGGCCGTTAACACGATAACTTAAGCAAAAATCGATATATCGTTACTAAACTCAGTTCACGTACTTATCTGAACTCACTTTGTATTGGTGTAAAAAATGGCCGAAATCCGACTATGACCACGCTCACTTTTTCGATATCGAGGATTACGAAAAATGAAAAAAATGCCATAATTATATACCAAATACGAAAAAAGGGATGAAACATGGTAATTGTATTGGTCTATTGACGCAAAATATAACTTTAGAAAAAAACTTGTAAAATGGGTGTGACACCTACCATATTAAGTAGAAGAAAATGAAAAAGTTTGTCAGGGCGAAATCAAAAGCCCTTGGAATCTTGGAAGGAATACTGTGTGTGGTATTAATATATAAATAAATTAGCGGTACCGACAGATGATGTTCTTGATCACCCTGGTCGATATCTCGAAAACGCCTTCACATATACAACTAAGGGCCACTCTCTTTTAAAACCCTCATCAATACCTTTATTGATACCCATATCGTACAAAAAATTCTAGAGTCACCCCTGGCCCACCTTATGGCGATATCTCGAAAAGGCTATCCACATATAGAAAACTAAGGCCCACTCCCTTTTAAAATACTCATTAACACCTTCGTTTGATACCATATCTTACAAACAAATTCTAGAGTCACCCTTGGTCCACCTTATGGCGATATCTTGAAAAGGCGTCCACCTATAGAACTATTTCCCACGCCTTTTAAAATACTCAATACACCTTTCATTTGATACCCATATGTACAAACGAATTCGAGAGTCACCCCTGGTCACCTTTTTGGCGATATCTCGAAAAGGCGTCCACCTATAGAACTAAGGCCCACGCCCTTTTAAAATCTCATTAACACCTTTCGTTTGATACCCATATTGTACAACGCATTCTAGAGTCACACCTGGTCCAAGTTTTTGGCGATATCCCGAAAGGCGTCCACCCATAGAACTAAGGCCCACTCCCTTTTATAACACTTATTAACACCTTTCGTTTGATACCCATATTGTACAAACGCATTCTAGAGTCAACCCTGGGCCACTTTATAACGATATACCGAAAAGGCGTCCACCTATAGAACTAAGGCCCACGCCTTTTAAAATACTCATTTAACACCTTAATTTGATACCCATATCGTACAAACAAATTCTAGAGTCACCCCTGTCCACCTTTATGGCGATATCTCGAAAAGGCGTCCACCTATAGAACTAAGGCCAACTCCCTTTTAAAATACTCATTAACACCTTTCGTTTGATACCCATATCGTACAAACAAATTCTAGAGTCACCCCTGGTCCACCTTTATGGCGATATCTTGAAAAGGCGTCCACCTATAGAACTAAGGCCCACGCCCTTTCAAAATACTCATTAACACCTTTCATTTGATACCCATATTGTACAAACGAATTCTAGAGTCACCCCTGGTCCACCTTTATGGCGATATCTCGAAAAGGCGTCCACCTATAGAACTAAGGCCCACGCCCTTTTAAAATACTCATTAACACCTTTCGTTTGATACCCATATTGTACAAACGCATTCTAGAGTCACACCTGGTCCAAGTTTTTGGCGATATCCCGAAAAGGCGTCCACCCATAGAACTAAGGCCCACTCCCTTTTATAACACTTATTAACACCTTTCGTTTGATACCCATATTGTACAAACGCATTCTAGAGTCAACCCTGGGCCACTTTTATAACGATATACCGAAAAAGCGTCCACCTATAGAACTAAGGCCCACTCCCTTTTAAAATACTCATTAACACCTTTCATTTGATACCCATATAGTACAAACAAATTCTAGAGTCAGGCCTGGCCACCTTTATCGCGATATCCCTAAATGGCGTCCATATATAGAACTATGACCACTTCCTCTTAAAATACTCTTTATTACCTTCCATTTGATACACATGTCATACAAACACATTCCAGGGTTACCCTAGGTTCTTTTTACAACATGGTGATTTTCCCTTACTTTGTCTCCACAGCTCTCAACTGAGTATGTAATGTTCGGTTACACCCGAACTTAGCCTTCCGTACTTAGTTTTTATACTCAGCTTAGCAGAGCTCACAGAGTATATTAATTTTGTTCGCATAACAGTACGCCGTAACGACATAAACTAATCTAGATAGATATAGACTTCTATATATCAAAATGATCTGGGTGAAAAAAACAAATTAATTTAGCCATGTTCGTCCCTAAACACGATAACTTGAGTAAATCTTTGAGGTACCTTAATGAATTTGGTATGTAAGTTCCTGGGCACTCATCTCAGATCGCTATTTAAAACGAACGAAATCGGACTATAACCACGCCCACTTTTTCGATATCGAAAATTTCGAAAAACCGAAAAAGTGCGATAATTCATTACCAAAGACGGATAAAGCTATGAAACTTGGTCGGTGGATTGGCCTTATGACGTAGAATAGAAAATTATTAAAATTTTGGACAGTGGGCGTGGCACCGCCCACTTTTAAAAGAAGGTAATTTAAAGATTTTGCAAGCTGTAATTTAGCAGTCGTTGTAGATATCATGATGAAATTTGGCAGGAACCTTACTCTTATTACTATATGTGTTCTAAAAAAAATTATCAAAATCGGATGACGAACACGCACACTTTTTAAAAAACAGATTTTAAAAGTAAAATATTTAATATCTTTACAGTATATGTGACCTGGAATCATGAAACGACCCTATTTTGCGAAATACCATTCTTCACTTTTTGAGTGATTCTTATAGGAAATTGAACGCTCTTTCCAATGGAAGAAGTTTCTATCTTTCTTAGTTTTTGCACAAATCGCATTTAAAGCCAAATCGACCACAAATACGATTTTTTTAAATATTTCGACCCATGCGCCACCTATCGTAGTTTCTTTATTTTTATTATTGCTTGTAGCTTATCGGGAAGTTAATTAAATTTTAATTACAAAATTCGTTCACAACGGCCAGCCCCTCCACAGAGTCAAGCTAAATAAAAACTTTAAGCCGGTTTTTCTCGAAAACTTGTTTTCGCACAATAGGGCCGTTTTATGATTCCAGGTCACATACAAGTAAATTATGTCAACATTCAACTCCAACATTTGTGTCCAAAAGCTCTCAGCTGAGTATGTAATGTTCGGTTACACCCGAACTTAGCCTTCCTTACTTGTTTTTAACCGAATTTTGATATTCTGACTTCGTAATAGCCGGATGGGGTAACAAAGTTTCACTATCATCGTAGGCGGGTTCAGGTTCAACATCTACTTTGGGTGTTTCAACGCTCTATCGGTTACATGGTTTCCGATTTCTTTTTTACCGGAATTTGCCCGGGCTTAAAAATTTCTGTCTGTCGCCGAATTTTTTGGTAAAATTTGGGGACAACATACCCTTACCGTCCAAAATTTGGACCATCATTTTTATTGTACATCTTTGACAGTGGTATAATAACCGTTTATTGGTTACTTAAAGACAACGGCAACTTAGATATAAAACAAGTTTAAAAGGGTCGTAGACTAGAATAATAAGCTATAACTTAGCAAAAATTAGTTTTGAATCAATGATATTTCACTTATCATGTTTTATTGTAAGAGGAAATGGGGAGAATTTTTTTTTAAACGGGCGGTGCCACGTGTTATGTAGAAAAGTAATTTATCTGAAATGAAATGTACAATTGAAGCTCACGCTGAGTATATAATGTTCGGTTACACCCGAAATTAGATACCTTCTACTTGTTTTTCCAGTTAAGAGTAAGCAGAACTTACGGCGCGGGTGTTCAGGCCGATGATATCAGACAAAAAATCAGTTAATTGAAATTAACGAAGACACCGAAAAGATAATCTATTAGATTCAAGGAACAAAGTTAAAAGGCAAAAGAAAGGAAATAAACGTAAAGAAGACTAAAACAGAAGACGAGCTATGGTTGTGTAATCGGTGTATTATTGATGTGTTATAGATGAGGTGTAGACGGTAAATCATTTGGTATCAAAGTGTTACATATTTGCTGTTGATAACAAACTTTACCGATGAGTTGTGCATTTTTAAACGGCGATTTATCTGTTTGTCATTTTTTTGTCGATTATTTATCGATTTGCTATAGATATGTAATCGAAGTTTTACCAATTTACTATCGGCGTGATATCGGTTTGTGATCGAAGGATTGAGTTGGTTTTCGAAAAGTTATCGATTTGGTATATAAATTTTATCGATAGCAGTGTTATCTATTTGCTTTCGACTTATAATCGGAGTGTAAAGGTCTGATTTCGATTTCTTCTCAGCTTGGTTTTTGAGATGTTATCGGTATCGATTCGGCACCGAAACTTTATCGATTCAATAACGATTATTAATCGGCCTTTTGCCAAAAAGGTTAGCCATTCGTTATCGGTTTGTTATTGATAAGATAATGTTCTTTCATCAAGTTGTTATCGGGGTGTCACGATTTGTTTTCGAAAAATTAAAATTTTTTATTAAATAGTTTTCGAATTCATATTAAACGAGTAGACCTGGCAGACGTTGTTCTGTCCTAAATTTGGCCTATCTGCATTTTTTAATAAGCTTTTTCCGTCTAACTCTGCCCTCCCCCACCCCTCTTCACTTTTTCCTGATCCTTTTATTCACTCCTCCTTCCGTCTTTTTCGCTTCATCTATCTCCATATTCGTCTCATTCTATTTCTTTCTCAGTATCCTTCTACTTCTCTCTTTTCTCTTCTCTCACCTTCTTCTCATTCTTCTTCATCCCTTATTGCCTGTCCCAGAGGGTGGTATGTATTTTGTTCCAGTCCCAGTCCCAGTCCCACTCCGAGTCTCAGTCCCGGTCCTAGTTCTAATCCCAGTCCCAGTCCGTCTCTGGTTAACTTCCCGGAAAAAAGGATCGTAAATACTAATATAGGCAAATTTATATACCAAATTTTCAAATTTTGAATTTTTTCTAAAAAAAAATCATAACTCAAGAATGGCTAAACCGATTTGGGATTTCAAAATCAACTAACCATCATCTCTCCTTCCTGTATCTTTCCTAAAAATTTCATGGCAATCTTTCTATCCGTTCTCGAGTTATGGAGTGACAATCAAAATGTACACTTCTTTTTATATATATAGATAGATAGATACGGATTTTTATTAAGTAAATATCGAATAACAATTCAAAAAGTTATAGATTTGTTACTTAAGAGGTATCTGTTATCGGCGTGTTATCGATTATTATAGGCGGCTCTCCTGTTCGTTATGCAACATATACTGATTAAGCTTCAAACCAAAATCTTCGAACATCCCGACAACTGAAACGCCTTTCGAAACATTTCAACAACGACTTGACAATAACAAGCCGATAACAAACCGATAACTTGGCGATATCATCGATAAGAAGCCGACGAAGATTTTTGCAAATAACGCGAAATTATTTGTTTTGGGTAAAGTTATCTCTATTGTGGGTTAACTTTAACCTCTGGGCGAGCTGTAGTTAGTTTAAAAACTTAAGCACGCGTACCTGAGAGGGAAATCCACAGAAACCGCGCTACATGAGGTAGTTCGAACGGTGGAAAACTCCCTTCATCACAAGCAGTTCACAATGTAAGAGCCGAAGCGATTGAGGCTGCCCTCGGGAGGGCAGGGGTTGAAGAGCCACTGCGGTTTTGGATTTCAACCCTGCCTCGCAACCGCGAAATAACAGCAGAGATAGGCGGAGCTTGCAAAGGCAAACAGGTATGCAGAGGCGTACCACAGGGGGGGCGGGGTGCTTTCACCTCTGCTTTGGTTGATCACCATTAATGAAATCCTAGGAAAACTTAATGCAGGGGGGTTAAGATCGTGGCGTATGCCGACGACGTGGCGATCTTGGTATCTGGTCCTTCCCCTCCGTAATGAGCGAAAGCGTGGAAAGGGCCTTGGCTCAACTCAGCAGGTGGCACAGGGATGTGGCCTGAGGTTAAATACCGAAACGACAGACCTGGTTCTCTTCACGAAGAAGTACAAGCTACCTGCCTTTCAGACATTCTTAAACGGCCAGAAACTAACCCTGTCATCGATTACCAAGTATCTGGGACTAACAATTTGCAGCAAGTTGAATTGGAAAGTATGCATCGAAGAGCGGTACGGAAGGCCTGCATCGCCTTCTATGCCTGCAAATCAATGTTTGGTAAGAAATGGGGACTCAAGCCAAACATGGTACTTTGAATGTACGAGGCGGTGGTGCGACCGGTGCTTACCTATGGTTCCATAGTCTGTTGGGAAGCTCTAAGTAAGAGCTACATTCTCACCAGCTTGCAAAAAGTCCAGCGCACAGCGTGTGTTGGTGCATAGGGGCCGGACGTACTTGCCCCACAGCTGCTTTCGGCCCCATTTTGCACCTGCTTCCGATCGACTTGCATATACTTTGTACATCGTCACAAACCGCACTGAGACTCAGAGAGTCTGGGTGTTGGAAGAATACTCAGCAAGGGCATAGTAGTATCCTAAAGAAACTTCCGGATGGTACATGTAGTACCGAGATAGATTACTACCCTCGCAAACTGAAGTTTGAGTACGGTTTTAATACCGCTATTCCAAGCAGGAACGAGTGGAAGCGAAACCCGGGCATAAGGGTCGACGACATCCAAATCTACACTGACGGCTCAGTGATGGAATCTGCAGGCGGGGCCGGAGTCTTCTCTGATTTCCTAGATTTGTCTGCATCATTCAGACTCCCATCGCACTGCAGCGGGTTTCAAGCAGACGTTCTCGAGATTTGGCAAGCCTGCAAATCACTGGAGCGCTCTGCATGTAGCTATAGAAGCAGAAGAAAAGGGCGACCACACCTCAGCTGGAAGTACCAGCTGGAAAACGACTTAAATTCCCTTGTTGTGACCAATATGTGTCAGTTAGTAGAGCTAAGAAACGACTGACATGGCTTGTTGGAAGGCCATAGCCTTTTAAACGGTTAAGCGCCAATTAAGTCAGTAAGGAAATAATTTTCTTTCTGATTTTGCTCACATCAACTCTACCACATACATTGTCGCCACATTCTGTACTTTCCCATACACGGTTCCATACCGTGAGCAAAGATGTTTACACATCAAAACTGGCATGATGGGGACTGGTCTTGCCTGAGGCTTCGTTTGGTATCGTGTTACATTTCTCAATTCTTATGGAGTTACCGTTCTGGCGATCGGTTCTTGAAGTTCTTTCGTTTTGGCGTCAAACACATTCAGTCCAAGTGATCTCGTTATTGACCGGTCAGTTAAAGCCAACCAAAATTAAGTTAACGAATTTGGTTATACTCTTACACGTAATTAAACTTCAAAACGTGATGTTTCAAAATATTATCTGCACCTCTATTAATCACTTATAATCTCTCAAATAACCCCAAAATGTTCACCTAATTATCATTTAAGGTAAACTTTTTGAGTAATGAAATTATGCTTGGCATAAAATATTTCAGTTCTATGTTAAACATAAAATGTACTAAATCTTCGATTTTAATTAGCAGAGAAATGAGATTGTCTGTACCTGACTACGTCCATCCATTCATCTACTTAATTCCGCCATTTATATCCACGAGCGGGTTGCTTAGCACTGGGAGCATAACCAAAGCTATCTGAGCATACAATTTAGTGCACAATTCAGTGATTTGATAGTAAATCCCACGCAGCCGACGTGTTGGACTTAATAAAGCAGATAAGATAAAAGGTGAAACGGACACAAGTGACATAGCACAAGGTAGGGATAGGAAAAAAGGACACTAAAAATAAGAAAAGAGATCGAAAAAATATCAGGCAACTCAGGGTCTTATACCTTTTTCATAAAATTTATGACACGCATTCAGTCATTCAAGCTCACTCCCGGCAATACCACAGACAGCTTCAACTCAGTTTCAGCTCATTCTCATTCAGCATGCAAAGTGCGTAGCTGTGGCAGCAAAGACACTGAAAAAAAAAGACAAACAAGAATACGACACCAACTATGCTCAAGGGGTATCTCTACACAAAAGTTGTTGGTTGGTTAGTGATGCGAGTGTAAGTGATGAAAAGTATGGTGTGTGTGTGTGTGTGGGTTGCAATGGAAAATTCACACTCATCAAGTTGACAAAGAAAAAGTTTTTCATTATTACATTTCGCTGTCATTTTTCTTAGAACAAGCGTGAAATTATCATGAAAGTCGACAGTGAATCAGCAGTATTATACAAAGATGAAGTGAAGCTTTGGCAGCGCTCGCTTAGTGTTGCATTGCTGCGTTAGTATGTGCTGGTCAAGCGCCATACAGGCAGTAGTATGCAAGTGGTATGATGCAGAGAGGCATCTGGTGACAGAGTGGTTGTATGACCTGAAGCCTTCTTTGATCGTTTATGAAAAAATATTAAGATGAAGATGAAGTTATGCTGCCTAGTGACCACATTTATAACAGCTTCGGTGTGTCAAATAAACTGTTAGATGGTAAATGTGCGAGACCATCATCAATGCAAACAAACCGCAACTCTTGCAATGTGGGTCATTCCATACTAAATAGAGACATATTTAGCGTTAATCAAAGATTTAAGAAGGTAACAGTTGTTTTCGTTTTGTATGCCTATTGATTTAAAGATTCTTGGTTCGAATTCAAGCTCATTAGTTTAACAAAATTATTATTTTTTTATAATTATTATTTTTATTAATTGATATTATTTTATTTTTTTCAGTTGACTTTCCATCTTTCTAATGTGTTATAAATTATATAGGTAATGGCTTCTTATTGCAACGAAGCGTCTATTCCAATAAACAGTTGGAGCCAACTCCTTGTACCACCCTCTCTCCTATGGTACCAGAATTTAATCCTGGTCGGTATCCGCAGTCGAAATTACTTCCAATTTAGTATACAAAACCACAAATACCGGAATAGGGGTCAAGTTGTTGAAAATACCCAAAATTCATACTATGTTACATTCGATTCCTTTACAAGAGACTTTCTCTCCTAAAAGCTGACAACGCTTACCTGTTCATCATCGTACTTACACCGACGTAGGGCTTAAATCAAAGGAACACTCGATTTATTTATTATTTTTATTTTATAATATTAAATTTCCTTTAATTTAGTTATATTTAATTTAATTTTAATATGGTATTTACATGAACATTTCTTTACATACATTATGTTTGTTTAATTTCTATGTAAATTTCATTTTTATTCTATGTGTAAATAATTTGTTTATAGTTCAAAGCCCTGAATACGGTTACCGTGTGTAACTGAAATATATTGGTAAACTGAGAAAAGCATTTTTGGTGTTTTAATACTAAAAAATTGGACCTAAAGCCTTTTTAAACAAATACCATATTAAAAGACAAAAGGTCGCCAAAGAATTTCAATAATTTAATTTATTTCTTTTATTTTAATTTGTTTTATTTTTATATATATTTATATTATTTTTGGAATATTTATTTAAATTTTTTATTTCGTATTATTTTATTTTATTTGTTTTTGTTTTATTTTGTTTTATACTATTTTATTTATTCATTTTATATTGTTTTATTTTATTTCAATAAATTTCTTTTAGCATTTTATTTTATTTTAATATATCTTATTTGTTTTATTAATTTATTATATTATTTTATTTTATTCTGTTTATTTTATTTTATTTCATTTTATTTTATTTTTTTTGTTTTATTTAATTTAATGTTTTAATTTATATTTTTTATTATATATATTTAAATTTTTATTTCGTATTGTAACGAATTTAGGGAAATTCCGCTTATTTGCAACCTTCAACTAACGTTCGTATCGCAAAACTGTTGAATAAATAACTCCAATATTCAATAATGCAAAATGGCCTTTATTAGATTACTTTGAAAATACTTCACAATAACACTTATACTTCGCAACTGATAGCGTGCTTAAATCAAACTGATTACTGCCTACTCAGCTTTCGCTCCTTTTATAATATCTGCCGTCTCGTTCGCATACTTCTAGGCGTTTATTCTGCTAGAATTTTCTACTTGGTTACCAGCTGTACGCGTCGCGTGTGTACCTGTAGTTTATAGCCTCTCGCATAGCCACATGCACGTGTATATGCGAGTAATGATGATTGAATACTTTTGTGAATATCTCAGATATATGCGTGTGTTTGTGCGTATCTCTCCGCTGCTTGTATGTACATATTTGTAGATATAATGATTGATTTATTTATGTACATACAAGTGACTGCTTAGTATAGGCTTAGAGATGATAGCATCCTTAGTGTTGCTAATATTCCTCACACTGCCCTCCGCCTAAGTCTGGTCATCTCGATCAGACCATTTTCCTGATCTAAACGCCGCAGCCTTTCCAGATGAACCACTTTCATTTTGGTTCGTGGTTTACCAATGGTTTGTATGCAGTAAACTACATCTTTTATCCGTTTTACAACTTTGTAAGGGCCTTCCCAGTTACACTGCAATTCCTTCGTGGGTTGTATAATAGCACCAAATCTCCTTCCCGAAAACCTTCCGAATTAATTGCTTTATCGTATCTGGCTTTCATCTTTTCACTTATAATCTTCTTCGTTGCGTTACAAGTTCGTGTGTTTCTCTCATCTCATCTTCCAAGACAACCGTGGATTTCTTGATATTTCTCTCTGCATCGCCATTTATCCCAAACATCAAATCAATACAAACATATCAATTCTAAACTGTTTCACTGTGCCCAATATGGACTTCGCAATGGGACTCTCTGCTGACATCTCCTCTCCATCTCTCCTAGATATTAGCCGTTCCAAACATTTCCCATGTAAGCATTTTTATATAATTAGTATATTATTTTATTTGATTTTGCTTTATTTTATTTTATATTACCTTATTTTATTTAATTATATTTTTTTTTCATTTTATTTTATTTTATTATATTTTATTTTATATTATTTTATTTAAATAATTTTTACACATAATTACATACGAAGTATGTAGTGTGTAAAAGCAAAGAGTATATATAATAAGAGCCGTCAGAACGCATATTTTGACAAATTACTCGATGTTTTCGCAAGGTAGTCGTTGGTTTTTTTTTGCCAGATGTATTTATAAAAACGTCTTCTATACATTTTCGTGGGGTATATGTGTTTATTGATTGTATTAAATTAATTAATTAATTCTCTTTCCAAAAATCGTAATTATGCAAAGTCACTTCACCGCATAAATATATAGGATGCAGTTAAGAAAACTAAACAAAACTTCCTTGAGAATCATATTCGACATGACAGGGTTGCTTTGGCAACAACAAAACTATCGACTGACGCCTCTTAACAAATATATACTCCTTGGTAAAAGAATAAAATATGCAAAGAAGGCAATTGGGAAAAACTCTACAACAACTAACGCATGACGAGACTGAGTGCGTTTGTAACACTTCAACCATCGTAGAAGTGCGGGTTCAAATCCCACTCCTGGGAGAAAAGGCTTTGAAGAGATTGACAAGGTATAATCGAAACATCTGTCGCCTTGTCCGTCCTGATGTCACGTCGTTTAAATTTTTCCCAAATTATTAAATAAAATTATAAAATTATAAATTGCTTCAAATAAATGTTTTCATACATTTAAAGCAATACGGGCAATCCCCGCTCAACTCATATAAATAATTTTTATTTTATTATACTTTATCTCATTTTATTTTATTTAATTTCATACTATTCTATTTTATTATATTATATTTTATTCTGTTTTATTGTATTTCATTTTATTTTATTTTGTTTTATTTTATTTTATTTTAATTTATTTTATTTACTTTTATTTTATTTTATTTTATTTTACTTTATTTTATTTTATTTACTTTATTTTATTTTATTTTATTTCATTTTTTTATTCTCAGCTGAGCAGAGCTCACAGAGTATATTAACTTTGTTCGCATAACGGCAATCCGTAACGGCATAAACTAATCGAGATAGATATATACTTCTATATATCAAAATGATCTGGGCGAAAAAAGAAATTTATTTAGCCATGTCCGTCCGTCAGTCCGTAAACACGATAACTTGAGTAAATTTTGAGGTATCTTGATGAAATTTGGTATGTAGATTTCTGGACACTCATCTCAGATCGCCATTTAAAATGAACGAAATCGGACTATAACCACGCCCACTTTTTCGATATCGAAAATTTCGAAAAATCCAAAAAGTGCGATAATTCATTACCAAAGACGGATAAAGCGATGAAACTTGGTAGGTGGGTTGATCTTATGACGTAGAATAGAAAATTAGTAAAGTTTTGGACAATGGGCGTGGCACCGCCCACTTTTGAAAGAAGGTAACTTGAAAGTTTTGCAAGCCATAACATGACAGTCGTTCAAGATAACATGATGAAATTTGGCAGGAACGTTACTACTATTACTACATATGTGCTAAAATTAGCTAAATCTGATGAAGAACACGCCCACTTTTTAAAAAAAAATTTTTAAAGTAAATTTTTTTTAAATGGATTATCTTTACAGTATATAAGTAAATTATGTCAACATTCAACTCCAGTAATTATATGGTGCAACAAAATACAAAAATAAAAGAAAATTTCAAACTGGGCATTACTCCGCCCTTTTTCATTTAATTTGTCTAGAATACGTTTAATGCTATAAGTCGAACAAAAATTAACCAGGAGGTAGGAGCATAGACTTTATAACGATAATTATTTCCTGTGAAAACGGGCGAAATCGGTTGAAGCCACGCCCAGTTTTTATACACAGTCGACCGTCTGTCCTTCCACTCGGCCGTTAACACGATAACTTGAGCAAAAATCGATATATCTCTACTAACCTTAGCTCACGTACTTATCTGAACTCACTTTATCTTGGCACAAAAAATGGCCGAAATCCGACTATGACCACGCGCACTTTTTCGATATCGGAAATTACGAAAAATGAAAGAAATTCCATAATTCTATACCAAATATGAAAAAAGGGATGAAACATTGTAATTCGATTGGTTTATTGACTCAAAATATAACTTTAGAAAAAACTTTGTAAAATGGTTGTGACACCTACCATATTAAGTAGAAGAAAATGAAAAAGTTTTGCAGGGCGAAATCAAAATCCTTTGGAATCTTGGCAGGAATACTGTTCGTGGTATTGCATATATAAATAAATTAGCGATACCCGACAGATGATGTTCTGGGTCACCCTGGTCCACATTTTGTTCGATATCTCGAAAACGCCTTCACATGTACAACTAAGGATCACTTCCTTTTAAAACCCTCACTAATACCTTTAATTTGATACCCATATCGTACAAACACATTCTAGAGTCACCCCTGTTCCGCCTTCATGGCGATATCCCGAAATGGCGTCCACCTATAGAACTATGGCCCACTCCCTTTTAAAATACTCTTTAATAACTTCCATTTGATATCAATGTCATACAAACACATTCCAGGGTTACCCTAGGTTCATTTTCCTATATGGTGATGTCTCCAAAGCTCTCAGCTGAGTATGTAATGTTCGGTTACACCCGAACTTAGCCTTCCTTACTTGTTTCTATTTTATTTTGTTTTGTTTTACTTTGTTTTATTTTATTTTATTCTATATTATTTTATTTTTTATCTCTTCCTTGAGCTCCACCTTGGGCTATACATTATACATCGGTTGTATACAACAAGACATATAAAGCTATTTATACTAAATATGCATAGGTAAATTCATAATAATCTGTAAATTACATGTCAATGTCTAAAAACGAACGAACAATGGATGTTGTTGATAGAATTACTGCCTTTTGAATAGGTAGAAGCTTATTTTCTAATTTTAGTTTCTCCAGGGTCGTCATAAGGGTTTTGGGTACCACGCCTGTTGATGAAATGATTATTGGCTCTATGCTTAATTTATCAAGGTGCCATAACAGCTTCATTTCCTGAGCAAGTCCTGTGTACTTTCTTTTCTTTTCTGTGTGCACGTCTTTCAAGTTGTGCGTATTGGGATCCCCAATATCCATTAAATACGCGCTCTTTTCTTTCTTTTCTTATAGGACTATATCCGACCTGTTATGGGGTATACTTCTATCTGTAAGTATAGTGCGGTCCCAGTACAGATTATATTCGCTACTTTCTAGCACTGCCGAGGGAGTATATTTATAATACGGGACCTTGTCTGTAAGCAGATTCGTACGAATTGCCAAGCGCTGGTGAACGATTTTCGCTATTTTATTTTGTTTTATTTTATTGTATTTTATTATGTTTTATTTTATATTTTATTTTATTTTACGTTATTTATTTTATTTCACTTTATTTATATATTTATTTTATTTTATTTATTTTATTTTAATAAATTTCTTTTATTTTATATTATTAATTTTTAATTTTTTAGACTTAATTGAAATTTATGTTATTTGGCTTTAATTTATAATTTTCTTTTTTGTTTAATTTTGTTTTTTAATAAATACTTTAAGACTTCATTTTCATTCCATTTAAAATTATTTTATTTTGTTTATTTCATTTTATTTAAAATTATTATATTTTATTTTGATTATTTTTATTTTTTTGTTTTAATTTTATTTCGTTTCACTTAAAGTTTATTAATTTAATTTTGTTTATTTTATTTTATTTATTTATTATATTTTAGTTCATTTTATTTCAAGCACACAATTCTGATTTGAATATTCTAGTGGTTTTTATAACCACTTTGAATATCACCAAAGAAAATTAAACATTTACTCATGTTTGTCTAATACTCGATCCTTTTAAATGCCTATCAATGCTTGGTTATGCCTTAGAATTATATTCTGGTCATAAAATGGTGGCAAACGTTTTCAAATTTGTAATTCATGTATAAATGTTTTTTTTTAACTTAACCATATATATATTAAGTTAAAATAGTTGTTGAGTTATAAAAAAAAATTCAATATAGGTCAATTTATGTTCGAATCGAAAGAATAAATTGTATGCTCTATTTTTCGTATGGACATAAAACGACTCATGCCTTTTCCAATCTCTCACCACCGCCAATGCAATGGCCAACAAGACATTTGACCTATCGACCGAACTCTTGGCCTTTTGTCTTTGCTCATTGGCTAGCGGGCGGTGACTCTTTGAATGATAAACTTTCTACAAATGCACAGTTCAGCCTGAGTTGCTGGCTCTAAGGATATACTCTTTATTTGTGTGTGGCTATTTTTCCTTTAATGCGTGTACGCTAATCCCATATACAAGTAAACGCAAATGCGCGAGCATGGTCAAATCATTCACTGTCAGATTTGTGCGCCCATGGAATGTGCGATGAGTGTGTCCGTATTTGTACAGGAGTACTGCATACATACACTTCTATCATTGACTTGATGCAGTTATCTCTCAATTTCTGGAGGTGTGGGTGGTTGTTTAGTTAGGTTGGTTCATTTAATCACACGCCACCACCGATGATTATTCCTTTTTGTGTCTGTTTATTCGTTTCGTTTGCTTCGGTTTCATTTTTATGTCCGTTAATTCAACATCTTTGAAATATTTCTTATTTTAAAATATAATTTCTTTTTTACAGAGTGGCTAATAATTTTGTTTCAATAAATATATCAGAAAAACAACCAAAGTCAAACTGTTGTCTGCTTCCTTGAGTAAGAACCTGCCTCAATGCGTGAAGATTAAAAAAACAGGTTAATTATAGTTATTGTCATTGTGTGAGGTTACCTATAGTTATTGTCATTGTTGTATTGATAAGGACATTCCCAAAAGTTTTTTTTCGATTTCGATGGTCCTTTGTCGGGTATAGATCTGATACGTTCCGGCAACAAGCACCATTAAGGTACTCATGCCATCCCGAATATACCCACGGCACGTATGCGGCTATTAAAATACTGTAACGATTTTACTGCAATTCCTCTTATTTGCAATCTTCTACTAACGTTCGAATCACTAAACGGTTGAATAAATAACTCCACTATTCAATAATGCAAAATGGCCTTTATTAGACTACTTTCAAAATAACACTACTATTGCTCGCCAGATAGCGTCTTAAACTCAAACTGATTGTCGCACCTCTACTGTTGCTGCCTTTTATACTCTATGATTTCTATGAGTATTTAAGATATATGCATGTTGTTGTACGTTGCTTTTCCGCTGCGTGTACGTACATATGTGTAGACATAATGATTAATTTGGTTATGTGCATACAAGTCACTGCTTAGCATCGGCTTAGAGATGACAGTACCCTTAGTGTTGCTAATATTCGTAACAATACTAAATTAATTCAAGGGCTTTCCAGCGCAATTTATAGCTTATTCAGCCCAATTGTCAACCTCACCTAACCGGGGCGAATCCTGTTTCTTTAAAAGCCGAGGCTCTGGTGACTCCAAGTTACTCAAGGATCTAGAATGTGGGAGAGTGTTAGGGCCTAGATGCTTATTATCGGCCATCCAAATAACGCCTAGAGCGCTACTTGGGTCCGGTCTATCTCCTACATTTTCGTTAAAAAGTGGTGAATTTCTAATTCAATATCGTCAGCTACCCTATACTTAAGAATATATATAAATTTCCATGTAACTACGCTGGTCGCTTAATTTTTGCTGCTGTCATTTTGACTTAAGATATGCGACAAGTTTAAGCAAAAGAATTGCTTTGGGTGTTGAATTTTCACTTCGTTCAGTGTTTCTAAATATTTTCGAGCGCGCCGTTCTACTATTTTAACTAACCACCCGAGCATCCACTTGTAGCTACTGCCATAAACGCCCAGTTATTGTAAAAAAAGGATTGAATTCAACAGCATAACACCAAAATCCATACCAACTGTACTTACCCATACAAACACACATACTAACTAACAGTTCGCATTTCTCACTTTCATTCAGTTGGTGTGATATCTTTTTATTAAAAAAGAAGAAAAAAGAAAACTGAGATAATAGTGTTGAAAAGCAGTGACAATGATGATGTTGATGATTATGAAGAAGAACAAGACGAAGACATGACAAATTCTCAAATAGAAATTCTTTAGTAAGATTCCTGTAGTTGCTTATGTTAATGTGTGTGTGTGTATGTTTTAGCTTTTGTACTGAATTGACTTTACTGCTCTGTCTTACAGCAAAAGATAAAGAATTTAAATTAAAAAGATATTTGACAGCTTTGTCAATTTTGTCTTGTCTCTTGTATTGCCACAACTACTTGTACAAACTATTGTTTTATATATTTGCTTTTGCTCTATGGCTTAGCTGAATTGTTCATCTGTTGAGTTGCTTAACTGTTTAGTGGTGGCCAAAGGCGTTCTGCTCTGGTCATATACGCGTAAGTCCTGTCAGCGCTTTCATGTCCTTTGTGTGTGTGGTAGTTCGCTACCTTAAAGTTCTTTTTCAATGCAAACTTAACGCCTCAAATGACAATTTTACTTTTTACTTAGTTAGGAAAATAGAAATTTTATGGAAGTACATTTACCCTTTATAAGTTTTTTTAAAAATTTACTTACTTGCTAAAAACACTTTGTAGTCCAATTTCTGTAATTGATAAGACATGCAATTTTCAGGATAAAACTATTTATTTTGAAGGATGAGTATATTAAAAATGCTCGAGTTGCATTGCATTTTTGTAGGGCGTAAGTATTTTCTATAACTGCGAGTACGTACTCAAGTACCGAGTACTTTTCAGAAACAGAAGTAGCCCGTACATTTGACTAGGGTCACATACATTTTAGAATAAAATGAGGAAACCTTAGGTTATTGTGCAGTTTGTGGGGCGCATCGAAACTGAGCCTATATTTTTTGTCAGGAGTTCGATGTAAATCGCAAGTCGAAGTTGGCTTAGCACTATAGCGTCTTCAAGTGGAAGTTTCCTCTAAGCAAATGCTGGGCGGACACTACCTCTTGTAGAGAAGCGAGATCCTACGGGCCGGAAAAGGATACCCCTGCCGGTAAGGTGTTGTAGGTATACAAATCGTAAAATGCGATTATAATCTACGGTTTACCAATTCTGAATGGTGATAACTTGAAAGGGCGCAATACAGGCACGCGCATCGCTTGCGCGACACTATTATGATCGAAAAAAACTGTACCGTGGGGAGCTGGAATAATATCCAGTATGTGACCTAATACAATATGTCGTTTGATGCTTGAGTACAGGTCTCATCTCCTGTTCTAGAAATCGGCACCCTCGTGAGAGATCCACGGTACGCTGTGGTTTCATATCGCACTTTGGCTTTTGACTTTGGTTTTCCCTTTATGCGATGAGTTCACTTTCGTGGAAGTTGACAATGAAGCATACTTATAACTATGAGTCTCTTAGCAGTCTCTTAAAAAATAAATAAGTGAATGTAAGGCGAGATAACCTCCGAAACGGTTTTAGGTCGAGATTGTCTTACAATTTGCGTCGTGCATCTGCAAGGCAAATGATTTTCACTGAGAAGGTTTCCATGGCAGAAATACATTCGGAGTGCTTGCCAAATCACTGCCGAGAGGCGACCCCGCTTAGAAAAACTTTGTTCTAATTCAAAACACTTATTTCTAAAATTTTGATCTTGCTATATCCGGGGCGTGAACCCAGGACTTTCCTTGTGTTAGGTAGAGCAAGCTTGAATCACACCACGGCCAGGTGACCAAAATCTGAGTATCCAATTTGGAGCAAGGTGTTTTTACTCAAAGGTGGTAAGCTCTGAGGCAATGTACTTCTTGTGAGACGCACAAATGTCGATAAAAAATGTGTCAGCGCGAAGCAGTTAAAGCCAGTAATGATCATTTTACAGTTCCCATCCCCTTTTATGGAAACGGCCCTTAACTGGAAGTTTCGCGGTGAATGTGGTTTCAACTCAAATAAGATTTGAGTTGATTTGTAAAAGAAGCTAACTGTATAGGAACAGTAAATCAGTAATGAGTCACTAGTGTTAAATCAGTCACTTCTTTTCCTGAAGTTGGTGTGTCACCTAGAGTAAAGTGGTCTCTTCTTGACTGTGACACTCGATCAGGATCTACATTTTGGAGAGCATGCAACCGCAATGGTACCTAAAATCCAGAACCGTAATAAAATCCTCAAATCTCTTGCCGGCAGCACTTGGGGTGAAGACAAAAGGAACGCTACCCCCAGCGGGTTAGGGGGTCATAATATACCCGCGGTAGGTATGCCTGCCGTAAGAATCTCCTCATGGAACTTGGGGGTGGGTAGGGAGGGATGGCCTGAAGGTTTAATATGGCCATATAAATAGTTCCCGAGATGGTCGGGCTAGCACCTTAATGGTGCTGTGTTACCGGAGCGTACCGGATCTGTATCCGCAAAGGACGATCACATCGATAACACTCCCCAAAGCCTTCGGGGAGCAACCTTATCGCTACAACAACAACAAGAACAAAGAAACGCTCACTACCACTTACAAACGCGTCCCCGATATGGTCGCCAAGCCTAAAGGTTACTCACTGAAAGCAAATACAGGTCTGCCAAAACACTGCCTTCAGAACCGCTAAAGGCTGTCTTCTTATGTCCCCGGAACACCACCTACACAATGAGGCGAGCGTACTCCCCATTAGGGAAAGAAATGAAATGCTGAATAAACAGTTTCTTTTGAATACCCAGAAGCCTGGGCACCCCAAGAGACATCTGACTGATGAGGCCACACCTCCCAGGGGCTTAAGCGGTCATCTCCGTAAGCCGTGTGGAGCAAAAAAGCAAAAGCAAGTCCTCAGTGATATCCACAAACAGGCGTCGGACCCCTTTATTGGGATACTGCCCAGTGAATCCGGTTCTTAAAGAAAAATACTCATAACTAGCAGAGGAGGAACTCATTCTCACTAGGGAAACGCGCGTCACTCTAGCTCAACTTCGATCTGGATACTATAACAAGTTAAACTTTTACCTATCCAGAATCAACCCCCATATACAAAATGTATGTCCAGCTTGCAATGTGTCCTCACATGACACCAACCATCTCTTCAATTGTACTGTGGAACCAACGCCTCTAGCACCCTTCTCACTATGGTCCACACCTATTGAAACTGCAAGTTTCCTTGGACTCCCGTTAGAATATATCGATGACAATTTGTGATCGGCCGCGCCTATTGGATGGGTGAAGCACAGCTACAACAACAACAGCCGCAGTGGATCTTGCGGTGAATGATGGCAAACCGACGTACTTGCTGTAATCAGAAAAGTTATGGATTCAATCGCACCAAAAATTAGCATCAGGGGAAGTGTTAGATAATGGAAACAGGTGGAAGAAACCTTGAACTTCCTGATGCTTATACAACAAAATAACCAGTTACACTAGGGCGGAGAAAGATTTATCCACGACACTATGGGCGGCTAGAAATTTTGAACTATAATTTCATTTGTCTACTTAGCGAAATTAAATTGTAGCGTGATGGATGGCTCGAGCCAAAATTGAAAGATTTTTTCTGGCCAGCAAATCAACATAATAATGTAAGTTTATACTCAGAAATATTAGGAAATTTCACTTCGAGTCGAGGAAATATTTTTGTATAATCAAATCGAGGGATACAGATATGTCATGTAAAAGCTCCAGATGTTTTCATTCATACCAAACGAGGCATTAAGTATAATGAGTACCTACGTACAGACACATAAAATACTTCTATGACGTCATTGCTATTTAGTTCGAAAATCGAAATACGCGAGCCTTAACTCGAATCTGGAAGAGAAAATACATTTCGACAATCATAACTGTTATACATATTCAAGAAGAGACTTATGAGAGACAACACAAGAAGAGCAAGAAGGCATACATTTAGGCGCTCAGCCTTATAAACTCAAAGAGCATAGTGTTAAGCGAAAACAATACATTCGAAAATAAAGCGCTCGCAAAATTTGAACATATGAATAACGAGAGAGAGAGAGAATTACAGAGACCAAACTAATTTCCTTATTGTTAATTTTAACAATTTTACGCTCCAGTCCAGAGCGGATATTATAAATGCAGGAAAGCAGGAAACAAGGGAATGTTAAGCACCGGGCGAGAAGGAAGCACCAGCAGCAATGGAATATAGCAAAACATTTGGTGAGGTAGAGGAGTATAAATTTTAAAAACTACTTAGCATCGACAATGAGCTGTGCCAATGCAAATGAACGTGAATTCCGAGTACCTAAGAAACAGCAATTTTATTGTAGTAATTGTTGTGGCAGAAACTAGTAAATTACAGAAACACTAACAACAATTCATGCATAATTATGATCATCATAAAAAAATGTTTTATACTGACAATCGAACAGAAATAAGTCAACGTTCGAGTATGTCTCGGGTCATTGTGCTGCTTCTGTATATGTGTGTGCATTGGTGATAGTCGGGCGGTCGGTTGGTTGGTCGATTTTAAAATTTGCAATAAGTTGAGTGTTGGAATGTATGAGTGTGCGAATGTGTGTGTATGTGCGTTTCATATCCTATATTCAAACAGACCAGTTTTAAGTTTCCTAAACACTAGTTGGCAAACTGTAGTTGTGACATCTCTGTTTCAGACATTTTTTAATCAACATATATCCGGGTTTAGTTGACGACAGCATAATCTCAAACTTTGCTTTGTACTTGAAGTAAGTGGTATGTAAAAATTCTCTCTCTAGCCATATTAGGGACTCGTTTTTAATGATACAGGGGTTTGAAAGATGGTACCAACTTATTTGATTTATTTCTCATCACATTGATCATTGTTTAAATTTTTACAAATATTCATCTTTCGTAAGTCATATAACCCGAGGAATTGCCCACATGAATTAGCGACACAATAAGGGAGTGTCTTATCATGTGACTCATCATGTTACGGTACTATGTACCTTCTTTTGTCTTTTCCGAGCAAGCCGGAGTTTCGTCAAGATCAATTGATTTATTAGGCAGTTCACCTGCCCCTCTTTCTATTTGTGATCCTTTCCTGATTTGCAGCCAAGTATGAAATTGCTCCCTATTGCGTATTACCTCCTCTTGTGTTTTAGTCAGAGCATTAATTTTCTCGTCACGTTTCATTGTTTTATCAAACAGTTCAACTTTACTCTCTCTATTTGTGATCTCTTTTTCAATCACAGGCATAGAAAGTACAATGTTATACCTCTCTGCGAGCTCCCTCCTTCATCTCTTCTGTGACTTTAGAGATACATATATATGTATATTGTCATGCGGTGCGTAAAGTATGCTAATCTACTTTAGTCTACCATTGCTTCTTTTCAACGCTCAAATCCTATTGCTAATCAAACGAGAGTTATTGGCGAGCAAACTAAAAATCAAGACCAGGTTTTGAGCTGCTGCTATATTAAGATGAGTCTACGACGGTTTTCAAGCGCTGCGCAATCATTAATGCTTCGGAGTAATGCGACAGTAAGTATTTCAGGCGAGGAGCAGGATGTCTTCCCTTCAGCCAGCGGAAGGGCATTAGTGGTGAGTATACCGTCTAAGGTACTTTTAAAGAATAAAGGAATCAAATAAAAAATGTAAGGCGCGATAACCTCCGAAGAGATCTAAGGCCGAGCTTCTACTTTTGCATTTGCGTCGTGCATCCTCTTGATATTTTTCCACTACAAAGATTGGCGGACGGGAACTGCTTACAATGTTGTTTATGCCGATCTCGCGAACGGCATCTTGGCAAGGCAGATGAGTTTTCACTGAGAGCTTTTTCATGGCAGAAATACATCGGAGCGCTTGCCAGACACTGCCGAGAGGCGACCCCACTTAGAAAATTTTCTTCTAATTGAAAAATCTTATTTCTAAAATTTTGATGTTGCTTTGCCCGGGGTGTTGAACCCAGGGCATCGGTGTGATAGGCGGAGCACGCTACCATCACACCACGGTGGCCGCCTCGTATACAGAATAGAAGAAGTCCTTACAGAGAACCTTAGAAAATGAATTCTGTATTTCTTTAACAAAATCATCAATCGTTTGTACTTAGCCACATAAGAGACCATCTGACTGTTCCAACTCAGTGGACGTTTCCATCTTCCTCTGCCTCCGTTATCGGGTGTCGTTGAAATACGTTTTTCTTACTTACTTTGGAAAGAAGTTAGCAATGCTTTTGCTTTGTGGAATCCTGTAAAAACTGAGCCCAACCCTGCTTAAAGAAAGGAAAATTATTTCTAACTAGTCAATATTACTTATACGATTCTGGCGCGTTGCCTCCTAAATATATGCAATATATTTTTCAAGATGCATATGAATTAGTTCAAGATCTATGACAGAAACAGAATTAGTATTTAGAAGAACTTATATTAAACCATTTTTTTTATTTTTGAGATAAACGGCTTGGAAAGAATAAAGGTATGTCCTTACATTCTTGAGTACAGTACGACTAAGCCCGACCCTGCTTAAAAAAAAAGAAATTAAATCGAACTAGTACAATAACCATACTCTTTTGGCGACATTTTTAGAAAACATTGTGCAATATTTTTTAAGACGTAGCCAAATTAGTTCAAGACTAGCTCCACGTTTTACTTACTCCCTGGATGTTGCATGTAGATTTATAAAATCTGCCAGCTTGTCAGGCCTATTAGACATCATGACTCCCAGGAGCCAGAAAATTTTTAAAACGGGCTGACAGTGCGATGAGACTGTCTTCAAACAGATCTTTTTTCCTCATTTTTATTTCCGTTATACATTTTTAACTTCTTAAGCGTTTCTTATATTCAATATGAATATGAAGAGCCGTTCGACATAGCAATGCCCATTGCCACGAAAAGTCTATTCAAATGCAGCTAGTATTAGTTGAAGATCATCTTCTAGGCATAGTTCGCATAATATCCCTTTTGGTGCTAGCGGTTCTTAGTCACCGACTCTCCAGCCTCCCTTTTTTGAAAGTGTACGTCGTATTTATTATATCCTTAGCTACTTAGGCACATATTGGCGCACTATGTAGTTTGGCTAGGCGATCAAATTAACGACAAGCAGCCTGTGCTTCTGCGGGTCTCAAAAAGCACCCCAAAATATTTGTTAACGGGTGCTTAAGTCTTTCAAACAAAACGCTAGATGGGATATTTTATGCAACATAAAGAGAAAACGATTACAAATAGTGCCTTCACTTTTGGTTTTCCTAGTTTAAATTTATTGCAAGCTACATCTGGGGTCAGTTAATTTAAAAGCATCAATTTATAGTTGATATACATAGGTCAGTAGTGAATTCACTAACTTTTTTAACGACATTTGCCATCGCTTTATTTGCGAATCGATAACTATAACGATTTCGTTATTCAGTATTATTTTGTATCGATATTCGTTTACCGATGATCAGCTGTGTCGTTAAATAAACGGAAAGTAAATTGGCTGCGTTAAAAATCACGATATTAATATTTCTAGCAATTTTAGTTAAAAAAGAAAATCGGAACTTTAATTAAATACTTTCAAACACGAAAAGCTGCTTTATTTATAAATCAAATGGCATTTGAGTACTTGGCGTACGTTTTATCACAAAATGAAGAATTACTAAGTCCATCGCCAGTGGTTCGTAGAGAAGTAGATGACCCATTCCACTTGAATGCAACGGAGTTTCTAAAGCTAGTACCGACTAACCCTAGACTTGGCTCATGATATTATTTCTCAACTTGATGGTCAATTAAGGAGTACAAGAATAACTGCGATATCAACAGAGAAAAAAAATTAATACCGCATTTACTTACCTTTTGTTAAAATATGTAAAAACTTTTAAAAGCAGTTAGTATGCGGAATTTTTTTATTTTTGGCACTCCTTTTGTGCTTTTCGCATTTTTTAGGTTTCGTTAAGCTGTGCTGCCACCTTTATACTGTTTTTCACACAGAAACTTAATGATCTCATTTCACCTTCTAATGAAATCGTAAATTTTTTGCTGTCACACAGAAGTAACTGCTCGACTAGTATGAAGGATGAAATGTCAAGCGAATAAAATGACAATGTTATATGACAGACAATCATGGCGGAACGATACAAGGTGGCAGCATGGTGACATACCTACAAACAAAAAAAATTCCATGTACTTGTAAATTCAATGGACAAATGTCAAAATCGTACTGCGCCGGTAGTTGATGTATCAAATCAAATAAACAAAGGTTATAATCAGCTGTTCGATGCGGCCACCTTGTATCGTTCCGCCATGCAGACAACGACATTTACTTTGACAAATAACATTTTTAAGCACTGAACACACCAAAAACTAAGAAGCGGAACGCGGCCAACAGAGTTGCATTGTGCTTTTGACTTCATTGGGCATTCGATTAGCTACTAATGAAATAATTAAAAATTCGAATTTTGTAGGGAAGATTGAGCTCAATAAGCGTCTTAATGTAGAAAACTGCCTTTATTATTCAATAAGCCATCTGTGTGAAAATAGTATTATACTATTAAAACGAAATTTATATGTAATTTATTTCGATTCGTTAAAACTAAGTTAGTGAATAGCACAATCGATAAGACAAGCGACAAAATCGTTAATTAAAATCTCGACAAATCGCATCGTTATAAGTTAGTGAATTCCGCTGCAGGTCCATTTTGGGCTACTTGAAATCTAGTATGTGATTACTACGAAAAGGATAAAGCGAGTGAATTTAATTTGCATTTCATGTCAGAAAATTTAAATTGTTATATCTGCAACAAGAAGCATATCGCGAAACTGCGAAAAACTACGTAGCATATTTTTAGGCGTTTACGTGATGTAGCAATTAAAACTCTAAAATTTTGATGGCTCAGCTGGCAGTTTAAAGCACAATTTTCAAATCGACGCATTAAAGCACTCGATACACTAAAAAAAGCAACAGCAAAGTAATATTGCTAAAGCTGCAGGGCATCAAAACCATAAAAAAAATCGTCCATATTGTAGGTATAAAAAGGAAATTCGAAATTCGCAGACAAGTCTGCGCATTTTTTGCATCACAGCTATACAATTTTTTCCCACATCTGCAACGCCATCATTGTCGTAGTCCGCTTTAAATGCTTGCTGTTGTTGCTATTCTTTGCTGTTATTGTCTATAAAGTCCTTGTCGACGCCGTTGTCGTCGTCGTAGTTGCTGCTGCGTTCGTTGTTAGCATCGTTGAACTGGTCGTTGCCATTTACCGCTGTCGTAATCGCCTGAGTTATCATCATCATCATACAGCCTCGTAATAGTTAGCGCTATTGCTTTTGCTTTTATTGATGCGTTTTTTTTGTTGTTGTTGTTATAAATATTATTTCATAGTACGAACAATTCGTGCAGCATTCATTCGTTCATTGAGTCGCCGTTACGAGTGGAAAAACCGATAAACGAAATCAGAAAGAAGCTAGAGCTGCAAAAGAAAAGCAAATGACATTGTTAAAACGTGTGGGAAAAAAGTAAGAAATGTATGAAGCAATCAAAAAAAAACTTTAACAGTGGTATTGTATCGTACTTTTACGATCGGAAAAAAATTTTACGAACATTGTTTGCCGGCATTATTTCAATGCATTCGTTTATTGTTTATTCGTTGCAGTGCCGCAAATATAGAAATAACGAAAATGTTGGCAGATACAACAATATGCATACAATTTTGTTGCATACGTTTAGGCGCTTGAGCAGAAATTTTGTTTGTATAGTCGCTTGCACGAGCAATAACTGCGTTAGAAAAAATGTATATTTGCTCTTGAACGCATATTACACTCTTTGTGCTAATATGTGTGCGCTCTTTTGTCTTCTTAATGCGCTCTCATCGAAATCAAAGGCAATGTTTAGCACTTATGTATGGATGTAAGGGAATGAGAAAAATATAACAAAAAAGTTCATAGAATTCTGCGTAGTAACAAAACACAAATACGGAGGTAGTACTACTATGTCAATAACAACAACAACAGTTACAAATGTGCTTCTAAGCTGCAAAACAAAATGTAAATTTGTATGACAAAAAAACAAAAAAAACGCAAAGATACAAATTCGTATTTAAAAGGGAAACAGCCTCAAAAGAAAAATAATAAACCACAACAAAGGTAATCATTTACTTTTTCACGCTTTTGTTATAGCGCTTTCATTTCCTTTTCAACACTTTTCAGAGTACACACACATACTTGCCATGCTGCCCTCCCAGCATTAAGCGTAGTTTGTTTGTTTTTGCGTCACATTTTGTTTCTTAAGCGAAAAGAATTTTTGTATTGTTGGCATTTGGTAAATTTGGCTGTTCTGCTAGGTTAAGTTTTTATTGATAAATAAAATTGATTCATTAGTTAGAGGGCGATTATTTACAATACTACTCGACCCATCATATATATGCGCCTCTAGAACTCTGCGAGTATATTTCCGTCAGAAATCTTGACTATCCAGACGTCTTGCTAATAATGTTTGACATGAAGAATGTAAAAAGAATCGCTATAATGGTATCCATCCATCCGGATAGCCAAATGGGCCAGCACTGATATCATCAAATCTGAGAGTCGTTATGGGATTTCTTTGGAGTATTCCTATAGCGTCTGACGTATCATAGTAGGACGAACGATACTATATCACTACTAAAACTAATAAAAGGAACACGTTCATGTTATCTGCGGTACTTAACGGGTGCGGGACAGTGTTTAAATGCCAAAAATGAGATATGAATACAAAAAATATCTCATATGGAGCACCCACTAAGCAAATTTCCAGCGCTGTAGAGCTCGAATGAAGTTTCCTGAAAAATTATTCATAGAAATAGAGGTATAGAGGCTGAGCTAAGGCCAAGGTGACTACCTGCTGGCAAACGGTGATCGGCCTATCAATCTAGGTTAGTTGCGAATGTTCAAATAAGCAGTCTCTCACCGAAATCTGCTGGCGAGGATTGCTTGACAAAAAAAATTCCATGCGCCCTGCAAAAACCACAGAGCGAGTAGATGCTGCCCTGAACTAAGCAATCCTCAACCCATATTGAGGCTGCTATGAGGGAAAACCCTCCCAAGATACGCAGGCAGCTACGCGGCGCGCGATAGAAATCCTTGAAGGAAGAAAAATAAGCAAAGCCTTATTTTTTATAATAATAAGACTGAACTAACGATTTGGATTTGGATATGTTTTCCAAGGGCTGGCGAGTATGAAACTCGGAAATCTTAGGCCTTGAGGTACATTCGAAGTCCGTTATAATTACATTGACTGTGCAGGTTCAGTTGAGATCCTTCCCATTAACGCTGTTCTGGATCTGAACCCAGTCTTCATGAGGGACTGCGTCAACCTTCACGTGGCATCCCTTCCGTCGCATAGACAACCATGGCAACATTCAAGGTGACTGTACATTGAAGAAATGGCCTTCGCTTGACCTCGCTCTCCACAATAACCTGATCCATCTGCCGCAGCTCATAACAGTTCGTCGCTCGCGATGCTAAAATCGAAGGGAGCGGAAGTCAAAGGCATGCAAGGAGCGTCTCCAGCTCTTAGTCCAAAAGCAAGACAGGAGTACGCTAAAACAAGTACTCCTACATTAAGTATACTCAACAAAAAGGCTGCGGAAAGTCTGCAAAATCCTCAGTCCTCAATCAATGGAAAATACGATGACCGAATAAAGGAGATGGATTGATGATTCCATTGAGTTATTTAATGGACGTATATTGGAGGTAAAGGACTTAAAGAAGAAAATAATTGCCATTATACGGCTGAGGATGGAAGCTCGTCACCTTATGGAAAGATACCGCGGAAGAAAACCAACTAGTCAAGCCCACTAACTCATCGAAAAACGTTACGCCAGGCAACGAGGGGAGTCACAAGCGCCACTTGAGAAGAAAAAGATCTAAAGGACAAAATACTATGGGGGTGACGTCACAGCTGTTCGAGGAACGGCACAGTGCAATCTACATGAAAAAGACGGCAGTTGCCGGCACACAATAGTATAAAGTGCCTGGTTTAAAGTAGGTATTGTTATGAATTCTGGAGTGTCCAAAATCAGAGAGGACACCAATAGACCGTGATCAATGCCTAGCCGCCAAAATTCCACCAATATATTCACGTTATTCTCAAAGGGGTTTCGCAATTACTTTGATATCGTTTCTACGCATTATATAGGTAATAGTTGCGGGACCTTTAAGGGCTATTTCGATATTGATCGGGATAAGATTTATAATATATGTTTCATCTAGATTATGTAGCAATTGACAGTCTCCGGGTTAGTTACAAATCTGTTTCGGAACCACTTTTAGGTATTAACATCCCACTTATCTTCCCTACTTCTCCCCATCTGCCTCTCCATCTTGATCATCGAGTACTCTGCCTCTAAAATAGCTACCAATTATGCTTCACACGTAAGCAGGTGTGACAATGTTTCGTTAAAAGCATTTCTAATATCAAAAGTAATCCTTTTATTTCAAACCCGTTTTATGGCTCCACTAGCTATATTGACAACTGTTTGTGTTGTATCTATTGTGGATCTTGATTTATGTTCGAGAATCTTTCCTATCACGTTCAACATATAAAGTGGCCTATATAAGGATGCCTGGTTGGGCATCTTAACAAATTCCAGCAAAAGGACCAATCTCAGACGTTTCCATTAGCTGGGGAAGACGCCTTCTTGGATACAGGCGTTTAAGAGATCCGTAAATACTGATGTAATCTTTGGTCGGAAAAAAGTTTCAACGATTCTTCTCATTAGTATCAGGCATGCACCTTGCTCTGATTTCTGCCCTTTGATTTGAGCCATTACCGTTCTGTAAGCCAAGTCTCAAGTATCAAGATCGGCACTATCCTTAAGCTCATTAAAGTATGTTCTGTTGCTCTTTTTTATAGCATTTTTAAGCGCCCTTCTTTGGGCTATGTAGGTAATGTGTAGCTCACACACAAAGAGGCTCTGGACCATGGAATGCTGCTATAGCACCCTGCTTTTCGAGGTAATGTGCATGTTCATTACCTTCATGTCCCTGATGTCCGCGAAACCATCCTAACAAAATCTTGTTTTTGGCTCCAAGGTCATTAAGGATTTCAGTGCAGTCATCCACTAGCTTAGATGTAACTGTGTAGGATTGCAAGGCACGCAGGGCCGCCTGGCTGTCCGACATAATATAGATGCTCTTCGATGTTGAGCCTCTCCGCAGACATTCTCAACCACAGACTTCTATTGCATGGATTTTAATCTGAAATATGGTGGGGTAGCATCCCATTGGTATCGATATCTTGAAGTTCGGTCCATAGATGCCAGCTCCCGTTCTTCAGTCACCGAATTTCGATCCATCCGTGAACCAGACCTCTGAGCCAGGGTCATTAAAAGGGTTTCCCTGTACTAAGTTACTAGGATATCTGAACTGAGAGGTCTTCCGTATGTGTCGTTCGAATTGTGGCATCGTTACATACGGCGTCGAATTGTGTGATCCGCTCTACCTCTACCTCTCAGTCACCTTCTACCTATACCCCTACGCCTTGTCTCTTCATCTTCTTCCTGTTCTTCCTCCGTCTCTCTACCTCCCTTTCTGTCAACCTCTTTCTCTCTCTGCTTCACCGTCTGCTTCTGACTCACTCTCCCCCCTCTCCCTCTCGCACTTCTCCCAATAGTTACAAACAACCAAATATTGAATTTAATAATCAAGGTTTATTGGAAAATCTTAAGTAGTATTTTCCTTCACTTAGGCTTCCAAATGCATCTGACATTTCATTAAATGACTTCACACACATACATATGCAAGGCAGGAGACAAAGCAGCACATAGACATAATAATAATAACTACATTTCAGTGTCTCAAAATGTCGCCGCAAACAATTGGCTTCATTGACTAGAAAACCGCAAACTAGGTGTTTTATTAAAAAATTCTTCTGGATCATTACAAACCGAGAACAAATTCCATGCCACATCAGACCATCATTGTCAATGAGAGAGAAATGTATGCAGACACAACATTGAAAGTACTTAAAGAGTAAAGCAAAATAAAGCGAGAAATAAAAATGTAAAAATGTATGCAAAAAGTTAAGCAATAAAAATTTGTGAAAGGGATATGTGTAGTAAAGAAGAAACGACCCACAAAAGAGCAATATGAAGAAAATATTTTACTATTTACTATGAGTACTATGAACATCTCGTAATAAACTGAATGTGTATTAAAGTAAATGGAAATGTTTGAGTGAATATGAATTAAAATAAATAATGCTGAAATAAAATAGATGTGCTTAAGTAAAAATGTATGTGAGTAGCAACCATAAATGTAAATAAAGAGTAGTAAATAGAAAAAGTTGAAGTGTAAAAGCTAAATGAAGCAAAAAGTATCATCAAAAAATACTATAAAAGAGGGCAACCAACTCAAATAAAAGAAAATGTAGTTAAATGCAATAAAATTGCAGTCATACAGGCGCACAATACATAGACAAAGAGAAGAACATCAAACAAAAGAAAACAAGTAAGGAAGGTTAAGTTCGGGTGTAACCGAACATACATACTCAGTTGAGAGCTATGTTGGAAACATAAGAGAAAATAACCATGTAGGAAAATGAACCGAGGGAAACCCTGGAATGTGTTTGTATGACATGTGTATCAAATGAAATGTATTACGGAGTATTTAAGAGGGAGTGGGCCATAGTTCTATAGGTGGACGCCATTTAGGGATATCGCCATAAAGGTGGATCAGGGTTGACTCTAGAATTTGTTTGTACGATATGGGTATCAAATGAAAGGTGTAATGAGATTTTAAAAGGGAGTAATCCTTAGTTCCATAGGTGGACGCCGTTTCGAGATATCTCCATAAAGGTGGACCAGGGGTGACCCTAGAATTTGTTTGTAAAATATGGGTATCAAATTAAAAGTATTAGTGAGGGTTTTAAAAGGGAGTGGTGGTAGTTGTATAGGGGGTCGCTTTTCGAGATATCGCATAAGGTGGACCAGGGTGGCTTTAGAAGGTGTTTGTACGATATTGGTATCAAACGAAAGGTGTTAATAGGTATTTTAAAAGGGGAGTGGGCCTTAGTTCTATAGGTTGACGCCGTTTCGAAATATCGTCATAAAGGTGGACCAGGGGTGACTCTAGAATGTGTTTGTACGATATGGGTATCAATGAAAGGTGTTAATGAGTATTTTTAAAAGGGAGTGGGCCTTCGTCTATGGGTGGTCACCTTTTCGAGATATCGCCATAAAGGTGGACCAGGGTTGACTCTAGAATATGTTTGTACGATATTGTATCAAATGAAAGGTATTAATGAGTATTTAAACGGGCGTGGGGCTCAGTTCTATAGGTGGACGCCTTTTCGAGATATCGCCATAAAGGTGGACAGAGGTGACTCTAGAATATGTTTGTACGATATTGGTATCAAATAAAGTATTAATGAGAGTTTTAAAATGGAGTGGTGGTAGTTGTATATGTGAAGGCGTTTTCCAGATATCGACCAAAATGTGGACCAGGGTGACCCAGAACATCATTGTTGGATACCGCTAATTTATATATATATGTAATACCTGCAAAGATTTCAAAGGTTTTTTATTTCGCACTGCAGAACTTTTTCATTTTCTTCTACTTAATATGTGTAGGTGTCAGAACCATTTTACAAAGTTTTTTCCAAAGTTATATTTCGCGTCAATAAACTAATCCAATTACCATGTTCATCCCTTTTTTCATATTTTGGTATAGAATTATGGCATTTTTTCATTTTTCGTAATTTTCGATATCGAAAAAGTGGGCGTGGTCATAGTCGATTTTTTTCATTTTTTATACCAAGATAAAGTGCGTTCAGATAAGTGCGTGAACTAAGTTGAGTAAAGATATGTCGATTTTTAAAGTGGGCGTGGTCCTTCTCCGATTTGCTAATTTTTAATTAAGCGTACATATAGTAATAGGAGTAACGTTCCTGCCAAATTTCATCATGATATCTTCAACGACTGCCAAATTACAGCTTGCAAATTTTAAATTACCTTCTTTTAAAAGTGGGCGGTGCCACGCCCATTGTCCAAGATTTTACTAATTTGCAATTCTGCGTCATAAGCTCAACTCACCTACCAAATTCATCGCTTTAGCTGTCTTTGGTAATGAATTATTGCACTTTTTCGGTTTTTTCGAAATTTTTCGATATCGAAAAAGTGGCGTGGTTATAGTCCGATATCGTTCATTTTAAATAGCGATCTGAGATAAGTGCTCAGGAACCTACACACCAAATTTCATCAAGATACCTCAAAATTTACTCAAGTTATCGTGTTAACGGACGGACGGACGGACGGACATGGCTCATCAAATTTTTTTCGATCCTGATGATTTGATATATGGAAGTCTATATCTATCTCGATTCCTTTATACCTGTACAACCAACCATTATGCAATCAAACTTAATATACTCTGTGAGTTCTGCTCAACTGAGTATAAAAATTATTCTCATTGCCGCAGCGTAACATTCACAGCATTCAAAGGCAAATAGTAAATAGTGACTATGACAGCGAAATGAGTAGCATCTACTCGCCTACAGTAACTTACGCTTAATATGGGAAGCTTCTACAATTCAGATAGATTAAAAAAAAGACAGAGTTCGCAAATAACTGTTCCCGAAACCGATATTTTCTATTAAAACAGTTTTTAAATGAACACTCATTACAATCTACTTAGCGTGGACAATATGAATGCCAAGCTCCAGCTTTTACCCCCTGTCCCTCCTTCCTTTTCCGACACATGCACTCGCGTAAGAAGGAGTATCAACTCATAGTCCCCCCACACCGAGTGTACCGTATGTCAGCTTAGAATATTTACGATCGCAACGTCGGTCCAATGGAGATTATGCCTTGGCCGATGCTACCTTCATATATGCTCTGGGCTTAGAAACGGTAACCGTCTGACAGTACTTTTGTTGCACCGTGCTGCCAAAACTCAAGTAACAACTCATCGACACCAGGTGCTCCTGCAATAATCGGACAACACACTCGATAAAGCCTCTATCCTTCAAGGTGCCTTCACCCGTCTCAGACTCCCAGAGTGACGACTGTCTCCCCTATGCACTTCAGAATTCTGGAACTTAATTTAAAGGGTTAACCGGATAGATCACAGAGATAGTTGACTACATGAATAAAAATTATATCCGTATAGCCGCAATTCAAGAAGCAAAGCTACAACAGATGGCTACAACATTCATAGGCAAGATCGCACAAGGGGTAATGGTAGTGGCCTTGCCTTTATCACCCATCACACCGTGCAATATAGTTATATTTCAACCTAACATCAGCCGTAGGGAAAATACCTTAGAAAGTCAGGCGATGTTGACCTAGAAATAATTAACATCTATATTCCTCCTGCCATCCGTTGCCCAAGTGGCTATCGCCCTGGATATTACTCCTGTGGCGACTCTGTGGCGAAAACCACCTTATCCTGGTCGATTTCAACTCTCTGCGGGCGTTGGCAAATTGCTTTCAACCGTTAAATCCCTTTCCAATCCAACTAAACACAACGATAAAGTACCCTCATAGTCTTCGGCGACAAAACTTTATCTGATTCGAAGAAATGCGCGAGCGCCGTTTGCCGACAATTTAGAATGCATTCTTCTGCGGACAAAGCCAGACGTCGTGCAAACAGACCGGCACATAAGCACAAACACTACGTGCCACCCATTACCATCATCCATTCACAAGGTCCTCCAAATCAATAGGCTCAGACGGAATAGCCATAATAAAACACCTTAGTGCTGAGGGAATAAACCACCTAACGCAGGTTTTCAACCTATCGCTGAAGCCCTTTGTCATTCCTGAACAATGGAATATGGCAAGGATAATTCCACTACTAAAGCCTGGCAAACCAGCTAACGAAGGCGAGTCATTTCGACTGAAATACATTGGAAACCGCTTGCTCCCGGCAATTCATCACCATCAACGGGACCTGGCCCTTCCATTGATGAATACTTTCTAAATAAACATCTATCTCCCCGAACTCTCTAGTTCGTCACCTCGCGCAACCTGACATTATCACCGACAAAATTCACGGTCATTCTATTTACGATGAGAAAGGAACAGATGTCGCAAATATTGGACGTTCACGCCGATGGTGTCACACTACCGACTGTCAGTCACCCAAAGATCTTAGGGGTAACGTTCGATAATACTCTGACCTTCAAGGCGCATGCCACCGAAATTGTATCTACAGTACAAAGCCGCAACAAAATCCAAAAGACGCTTGTAGGCAGCACCTGGGGAAAAGTCACCAGTTTGGTCGCCTGGTCTTAAAAACACATATCGGAAAAGGATGCAGGCCTGTCAAAATGATGCTATCAGAACTGCCACCGGATGTCTCCTTATGACCCCTGCACACTGCCTACATAGTGAGGCCAAAGAACTTAAGATTAAAGAGCACAAAGAAATGCTGAACAGCAATTTTGCTAAACTGTCATAAACCAGGACATCCTAGCAAATAACTGCTTGATCTAGCACCGCTTCTACGGGGGTTAAGGGAAAATCTCCATAAGCGCTATGACGAGATCCGCACAGTCGGCCACACAGAATCGCTTTTGCCAGGACGCACCCAGTGAATCCTGTCATTAATATGCAATATCTTACCCTTGCAGATGAAGAAAGCACACTACCAGTGAAAAACCAGTCACCCTGGCCCATTCGTTCTGGATACTGTAACAAGTTAAACTCTTACTAGTCCAGAATCAACGCCGACATACGTAATGTACGTACTGTTAAAACAATAACAACAACTAAAGCCTACCCCAAAGGCGGCCTCCAACTGTGACCGAAAAACTGCTCCGTAGTTTAACTGCTGTCTAAATTTTACTAGGGTGTAAGTAAACTTAAAAAACCCAGGCCTAACACGCAAAAATATATTTTTATGTCAAGCTGATATGAAATACGTCCATGCATATTTATAAATGCACTCCCGAAATTAAATTACGCTAGTGAGAGCTGGCTGTTTTCACCATTCGATCTAGTTCAATATACATTAGGCCGGGTCGATTTGTGGGGAGGAAAAAATCGCCCATTGCTCTGTGAAAATCATATTCTAGGGATCAAAATAAGAAACTTTGCCGAAGGAACCATACCTCTAAAACGAATTCTGATGTCCCCCACTTTGGGTCGTAGGGGCAAATTTTGAAAAATCCCACTTTGAAATGCCTATGTTTTTTCTTTTTGGAGTTTATTTTTCTCTTTAGAAATTATTTAGTCAGAACATATGTAAATGAAAAAATGAATTTAGCTTAGTAATAGAAAGAAATTTAAAAAAATTATTAGAAATTAGCGTTTTTAAAACCAAGGCATCACTGTGATGCATTTGCATGTAGTAAACATAGTTGCGTGGGTTTTTTATTCAACCGTTTTAAAAAATGAAGGTATCACTGTGGCACAATTGCAGATCGTAAAATTGCTTGTGTTGTTTTTTTTAAGCCACCACAAGACACAGCAGTTAGAATTGAAATTGCCCCTACCCAAAAGTTCGACCCAAAGGGGGGACATCAGAATTCGTTTTAGAGGTATGGTTCCTTCGGCAAAGTTTCCTATTTTGATCCCTAGAATACGATTTTCACAGAGCAATGAGCGATTTTTAAATCGACCCGCCCTAATATACATATATATGTGACGCATAATGTGGTTTGTGGTGAAAGCCTCCCTCAAGCAAGTTTACTCGTACAATTCACAGCGAATATACACACGCTACATTTTCAAGCTATAATTTTTTTCAAAAAGTGCACAAAGAAGTATAACTTCAAAAATGATATTCAATTTTAAAAAGCTACAAATTACTATCTATTGTTTTTAGGAATTGTCATAAACCTTAAACTAAATAAATGACGACCTTAAAATTTTATTTATTTTTCAAAATGGTTGATACGAAAAAATTAACTCAAAAATCTTACCCGAAAAAATATTTTCAAAATAATAAAAAACAAGTAAGGACGGGACTGTCTTCGGCTGTGCCGAAGACTTCATACCTTTCATGAATGGGGCTGAACAATAATTTTATCCCATTCGTAATCTCCAAATAATGCGCTGTATAAGATAAGAAATATATAGTGATGTACATACCTAAACGATTTTAAGATAAATATAAAAAAATGGCAAAAGACCCCCTTACCTGATCGTTCGGTTGTATGGATCGGTTGTATGGGATAAATACTATATATAGCTCCGATCAAAGTGATTTTTCAGAAAATCTTCTATGATATATTAAAATATATATCACCGAGTTTCACGTTTATACTTTCTAAATTCAGGCAGGAATGACCAAAACCGTCTTTTCTGAACGATCGGTGTATGGGAGATATATGCTATAGTGGTCCGATCCTACCGGATTTGACAAATGTCTAATACAATAAAAAACTATATCCTTGGGCCAAATTTTATTGAGATATCTCAAAATTTGAGGGACTAGTTTGCGTTCAAACAGACAGAGGGACGGACGGACAGACGGACATGTCTATATCAACTCAGTTCCTCGTCCTGATCAATTCGGTATACTTAATGGTGAGTACATCTTCTATATTTCTCAACGTTACAAACATCGAACCAAAGTTAATATACCATTTCATGTTCATGAAAGGTATAAAAAACATGTTCCCATTTCAAAAGCGCTTCACTGTATGTCTGTGTAAATACTTATGTGTGTAAAACTTTGCATTCAATTACATATATTACGCAAATAGCAAATGAACCAAACAGATTATGATTATAAAAATAAAATAAAAATAAAAATAAAAATAAAAATACACACATGGACACATTCAAATGTGTGTTAAAGACCGTTAAAGAAAAATGGTAAGTCCTTTCACGTGTGGTTAGAATGGGGCAAAGCAACTGAACTTAATATAATGAAAAAGTTAAAAAACTCAAACTATTACATGCCGCTAGCACATTTTGTAATATATACCTTTTGCTCCCTATTGCTATGTTATTACTTCTTCATGAGCGTGGCAGTTCATGATGTAGTACGTCTTCAGTGCTGTTGGTTATAATGATGCTAATAATTAATTTCGAACCGCTGTGTAACTTAATGAATCAAACATTAAAAAGTATTTACCGAAAAGAATATGTTTGAGAGAAAAACCGCATATATAAAGAGATGGCTATATTGGAATAACTTCGACAGATATGTTTATGAATACATATATTAATGTTACAAATTTATACATGTATTTTTTAGGGAAGTACAAACACAAGAAAAACATGTGTGAATTTGTTAGAAGCATCGCGTAAACTTGAAGAACGTGAATAATTATATAGAATTGGCAATTCGTTACGTATACGCACTGGTGGCTTCATGTTCGTTTATTCGTTTGGAAATAGATTTTTAATCTATACAAATAATAAAATTCTAACAGATCTGTACATTGAAGATATTTTACCCCCTGAAACAAAATCTGTAGTTTTTAAATTTTTTTGTCTGTCTGTCTGTATGTTTGTACTCGAAAATTTATTTTTCACGAATCGACCGCCTAACGTGGATTAATAAATATATTGGCATTAACAAAAACCCAGTGTTTTATTGTTTTTGGCGGAACAAACAAAAAATGTTGACCTCGATCCAGCAATACTGAAAGATATTAGTAAACAAAGCTCGCAAAACCATCAAGGTAAAATTTTATAGTTTGGTTCTACTTTTGAGATCATATGAAACTTTTTCTAAATCAAATGAAACTTTTTTCAAGTCAAATGAAACTTGTTTCAAATAAAATTAACTTTTTCTCAAAACAACTGAAAACTTTTCAAAAATCAAAAGAAACTTTTTTCAAATCAAATTAAACTTTTTCCGAATCAAATTAAATTTTTTTCAACTCAAATTAACTTTTTTTCAACACAACCGAAAACTTTTTAAAATCAAAATAAACTTTTTTTCAAATCAAATTAAACTTCTTTCGAATCAAATGAAACTTTTTTCAAATCTAATGAAACTTTTTCCAAATCAAATGAAACTTTTTCAAATCAAATAAAACTTTTTTCAAATCAAATGAAACTTTTTCAACTCGCATGAAGCGTTTCTTAAATCAGGTTAAACTTTTTAATAACAAATGAAAATTTTTCCAAATCAATTGAAATTTTTTCAAAACAAGTGAAACTTTTTTCAAATCAAATCAAACTTTTTCCAAATCAAATGAAAATGTTTTCAATCAATGAAACTTTTTCAAATCAAATGAAACTTTTTCAAATAAAATGAAAACTTTTTCAAATCAAATGAAACTTTTTCAAATCAATTTATACTTTTTAAATATAAATTAATATTTTTCCAAATTAATTGAAACTTTTTTTTAAATCAATGAAACTTTTTCAAATCAAATAATTTTTTTTCTTTCAAACCAAAATAAACTCTTTTCAAACAAAATTATACTTTTTCAAATCAAATGAAATTATTTTAAAATCAAATGAAACTCTATTTAAATCAAATGAAACTATTTTCAAATCAAATACAAATTAAAACTTTTTCAAATCAAATGCGATTTTTTTTCAAATCATATAAATATTTATGCAAATCAAATGAAACTTTTTTTTAAATCAAATGGCACTGTGTTCAAATCAAATGAAACTCTTTTCAAATCAAATGAACTTTTTCTAAATCAAATATTTTTTTCAAATCAAGCGAACTTTTTTTTAAATCAACTGAAACTATTTTTCAAATCAAGATGAAACTTTTTTCAAAACAATGAAACTTTTTTCAAATCAAATTAAACTTTTTTAAATCAAACAAGACTTTTTGCAAGTCAAGTGACACTTTTTTCTAGTCAATAAAACTTTTATTCAATTCAAATTAAACTTTTTCTCTTGAGCTTTTGGGAGAGATATTAAAGCTTTTTTCAAAAGTAATTAGGTAAGCAGACAAAAAAGTTTGAAAAAGTTGAACAACAACAAGACGTGGCTTTGATCATAGTAAGTTTGTCATCAATTTTGAAGAGATTTACAAGACTTAATAGAAAAGCTGTCGCTTGTCTGTCGCGTTGTTTCAATTTCTCTCAAATATGTAATCGATCTAGTTCTGTTTCGGGGAGATCAGGATTCCTGAAATTGAGCTCCTAAGAGTAACTTTAGTAAGTGGTGTTTATAAGAAAAATAACTGCTGCATTCTACTGCAGTCAGTTGCAATTGCCAAGCGTGAGAGATTATCTTCAAGCTGATTTTAATTTTGTAGGTTTTTGTTCTAGTCAATTACTTCAGATCGTGGGTCTCTAAAAATTGAAAGTGACTTCCCTTTTGCATACGCAATGAGAGCACGATATTTCATTGACCCATTAAGCATTTCAGCACAGGCGGGCTTCAGTCAGCTGGGAAGGCATTAGGCTTACGGGCCTCTTGCAAGGTGTTGAGGATTTCTGATCAAATATTAATTGCAAGCGCTCAACAAATCTATTAGGGACCACTAAAGCTCATTTATCTATTTCTTTTCTCGATACCCTAAATAAAAAAAGTCGTGTTAAGTAGCCTCGTTATGCACAGCAGGGGTGGTTTGGGTTATCGAACAAAAGTTTTGTTGTAATCTATGCAACGGATGGTGTGGGTAAGAAGGGTAACGATTAATTATGGCAAGATATCACTGGCGATCTGGCCTGAATGAGTGCAAATATATCGGTCAACGGACATGCGCTCTTTTTATTTGCAAATAAACATTACGGTTGGTTGATCTTTACAGAACAGATAGGCCTATATTTTGTCGATAATATACCGATAACGCGTCTTTTATAAACCGGAATTTCGTCAAAAAGTCGGCGATAACTCGAAAATTTTTGATTAAAAAATCTTACATTTTCGAAAGCTTTTCTTTAATATACCGATGCATTTTTGATGCCAAATCGATAGCTTATCAGTATATTTTCGACAACTTTTCGACGACAAATCATATAGACGACTTATCGTCGGTGCAAAATCGATAACTGGTGGATAAAACCCTATTACTACTGCAATGCAAATTTATAACACTTCGACAACGCATCGATAACTCGTCTCTCCCTCGTCGATCACACGCCGATAACAAATCGACAATGCTTTTACATCTGCAAAATTTATGAATGCGTTGTATTGGCCAGCACTACTTTTCGACCCTATGTAACACTATTATATTCACTACTTAATTAAACTTTTTAATTAATAAGATGGTGGTATGTTTCCTATCTCTGCTCATCACCCACAACACTGAGTGAACATTCCAGCATGTCTTAACTTTTAATACTAAATTATGCTCATTAATTGTTTAACGTTAGCGCTCACTTGATTAATTTATGCAAATAACGTTCAATTGAATAAGAATTTTTCAAATATATTGGAGTCGTTTTTTTTAGAATTTTCAATTTTTTTTATACTTTAATTTGCTGCTTAAATTGGCAGGTCTAAAATGATTAAGTGTTGAGCACTTACGTAAATACTTTCAATACATTCCTGCTCGTAGATATCTTTTCCATTGTCTACACACTTACATATAATTGTGAGTGCTTATGGTAACTGTACGTTGTCATACTTCCACCACAACAACAATTGTGCTTGTGCCTGACGTGCTGCTGTGCCTTTTGTCTGTGTCATTAAGCGTTTGTAGTAAAGTTAAAAAAAAATAATATTTTTTAATATTCAATTAGCATACGCGGTTATTTTGGTATTTTAATGTCGACCCGTTGCCAGCAAGATCAAGTTTAATGAATTTTATATGCATATCTATATGTGTAGAGCTATTGTATGTAAAGCAGCAAACAGAATATTAGCAGTGATAACTTTTACAAATTTCTATAATGAAACTTTTATTTTTTTCACTACAGATATTTTAAGAAAAAGCTTCCATCTCAAAAAGGTTTTCGAAAAAGTCCGAAAATTCGATAAAAATTTTACCAAAATTTCGAGCTTTTTATCTGAAGATCTCTGAATTTTTTTGGGTATGCAGTTTTGTAGCCCAATCAATTTTAGTCTAACAAAGTACAAGCTATAGGTCTCTCCAAATTTGCATTGAATTTTTTTTTGGAAGTGTATTATTTATATAGAGCAAGAAACCCGTGACTGACCAGACTTTCTTCGAAATTTCGTCAGTGCATACTTCCAACTGAAGCAGGATCGTTGGTCTATTATAAAACTTGAGTCATAGTGGCTTTAACAGATATCGTGCAAAAAATTTTGCAAAAAAATAGACCTTTCTTTCGTCATTTTATAAAGACCGATTTTCATATATGGTCTTCGCCACGATACAAGAAGCCACTAGCCTCATTGTCAGACACTTTCCATAGTGGCTTTGATTAGCCAGACACTTTTAATCCTTCTAAACTTCAAAGAACATCGAAGCAAAATTTATACTGAAGTTCGAATACAAAATCTTTAAAAAAATTTTGAAATTTTGTTTGCCGTAAAAAACTTTCAGCTTGTGAAAAAGTATTTAGTTTTATGAAAAAGTACAGTTTTGTATTATAAAAAGTATCTGAATGGATAAAGCCACTATGGAAAGTGTCTGGCAATAAGGCTAGTGGTTTCTTGTATCGTGGCGAAGACCATATATGAAAATCGGTCTTTATAAAATGACGAAAGAAAGGTCTATTTTTTTGCAAAATTTTTGTACGATATCTGTTAAAGCCACTATGACTCAAGTTTTATAATAGATCAACGATCCTGCTTCAGTTGGAAGTATGCACTGACGAAATTTCAACTTTGTTAAAATGACGAAAGTCTGGCAGTCTCGGGCTCTTAGACTAATAGTTTTTCATCCATATAAAACGCTTTGTATTCGGAAATCTGAATTCTGATATCAATATGAATTTTTTAGATTTATAAAATTGTATTTTGTTAGACTTAAATTGATTTAGCTACAAAACTGTATACTTAAAAAAAACTCCAAACAAAAGCTCGATATTTTCCTAAAATTTTCACGAGTTTTCTAGTTTTTACGAAATTGAGGTAAGTCTACATACTTTCAGGTATAAATTTTATTGAAGGTTTTTATATTTATCTACTTCACAAAAACCCAATGAGTCGTCGTTAACAAATCGATAACATGCCGATAATAAATTGGTAACACTCCATATGAAACCGATAACTTTCGATGACACATCGTTGAACATTTTTTACCAAATCAACTTTTCTATAACACGCCGATAACAAATTTATTAATCTCCAAAAACAAATTGAGCAACCTTTTAAACATGCCGTTAACTTTTCGGCAAGTAATCGATAACTTTTCGACAACAATCTAATAAGAATTGATAACAATCCTATAATAAATCCAAAAACTTTGCTAAAATACGGATAAGAAGTTGATTGAAAATCGATTTCATTTAATTTTATTTTTTTTATTATTACTTTTTTTTTAAATGTTTGTAAATTCTCGAGCTCGTGGCCATACAATATTAAATAACACGCAAAAATGTTTTTATTTATATGCGTTATATATTGTCTTCTTATTTATCGACATTTAATACGGCTAGAAATTTCGTAACACGGGTTCTCACAATTAGCGACGCGATGTACCACAAGAAAAATATTGAAATAATTCAAAAAGTTCATGAAAATAATGAATTTCCTGTTAAAGTTATAAATCAATTCATACATAGCCATTTCACAACGACTAGAGACAAGAAAGCTAAACCTGATAAAATATAAATCCTCCACTTTTGTACCAGGTTTTTCGAATAGAATAAAGCATTCGAATTTGTACGACAGAGAAAAATTTCAAATTGCCTTCACACATAATAACACTTTACAGAAGATATTTACTAATACAAAAACCAAAATCGGAAAGTATGAGAAATCTGACGTTATATATAAAATTAAATGCAACGGCGACGGGTCCCACGTATGCAATAAGGTATATGTGGGGACAACTAAATCCAACTAAAGACAAGGATTTCCGCTCACAAATCAAACGTAGAAAACAGGAACCACACTAATGATAACAAAACGGCCCCTCTCAGCATTGCAAAAAAACTGGACACTCTCCGGATTTCGATGAAGTTGAAATTCCACAACAAGAAAAACATTATACGAAACGCTATATTTTGGAGACGCTACATATAATCAGCACACCCAACGATAACGAATGAATTTTAAATCAGACACAGACCAATGCGCTCACGCATACAGACAATTGATTATGAGAAATTGCAAAATTATGCTGAGAGTGCTATACAACAACATTTACCTGGGTGGGAATAAAATACACTGCTTATGCTATGGGTGTCGCTCTCATCTTAACTTTTTATACTATATTGTTGTTAGTAAAAATTTGTTTATAATTACGGTTCCTTATTTGTTTAACTTTTTGATGTTTATTTTCTTCTTTTGTCACTAAATATAATATATTAAATTAGTCGACCAGGTACATCCAACGATGTAAGTCAATGTCTATATATACATGTACTTTTGTGTGTTTTATTATAATACTTGTCATTTTGTATTTCTAGTCCTGAAGATGACTTCTAATTGAAGTCGAAATATCGATAAATAAAACGACAATATATAGCGCATATAAATAAAAAACTTTTGTGTGTTATTTAATATTGTATGGCCTCGAGCTCGAGAATTTAAAAATATTTTTAACAAACTAAAGGCCAAAAAACCAACAAAAAAATAATTACTTTTTTTAATTTAATATTATATTATTTTATTTTTATTTATTTACTTACTTTCTTTTATTTAACTTATTTTAATTAAATTTAATTAAATTTTGTTTATCTTTGTTTAATTTTAACTTTTTATAATTGTGTTTTTTATTTTAATTTGATTTTGGCCTACAGCTCAATAAAATTAAACAAAATATATTTAATAAAAATGGCTATAAACTTCTTGTCAAAATTATTTTGTTATTGTATTTTGTTTTACTTATTTTATTTTATTTTATTTATTTTGTTTTTTTTTAGTTTATTTAGTTAAATTTAATTAAATTTTATTTTATTTTATTTTATATTATTTTATTTTACAAGATGGTTGGTTCGAAATGAGCTCAGCCCCTCAATAATAATGTTATGCCATTATTATTATGCTATTTTTTTTTATTTGAAACAATTTTTAATTAGATTAGAAGAAAGTCTAATTTCAGTCAACGGCTATAGCTTGTGATATATATTTATTTCGAGAGTAGTTAACCCCACTCATCAGTCTCCTACCCGTGGCGAATCCTGTTTTCTTTAGCATTCTCTAGATCTAGCTACTCCAAGTTTCTCATGGCACTAGAGGGTTGCGAAGGATGGTCTAGGGGGTTTAATGCAGTCAGGTTAAATTGTTCCTGATTGCTACAGCAACAACAACAATGTGCTTTTTTCCATTATATCTCTTACTCTTTATTTCCAGACAAAAACAGCAGTGTATACATCTCTTCGAGCACTTGAATGCACAGAACTTAAGTATATGCTCGAGACATTAACTTATATGCAGGTGACGTGCTGTATGAGCTCACTCCTGCAAACTCTTGCTCCCACGTTACGCTACAGTATAGCGACAAATACTCTCTTTTATCCCATATGCATACTGATACCACACATTACGTCTGCATTCACACTCGACATATATCCCTCATATAGCAGGACACTAACGAGGACTACGCATACGCTTACTCTTACATCTAACGCTTACATTCAGGCTTCCTCCATACCGTGAGCAAAGATTTTTACACATCAGGAACCAATTATGTGGATAAGTTGGGCTCGATAGTGCTTTCATTATTAGGTATCATGTTTGTTCTAAGAAACCCTAAAACTTAAATTTTTTTACTTCTTTAATGAGCAACGTAATTCAACGTATTTCACATATATGTATATATATTTACAAACATATATACATTCGCTTATTTATATTCTTAAATTGAACCACTTTGACATGTCACAATGTCATATACGTACTACTAAATATTACGTATTTTGCTGTAAGTAGTCGCCATCACATGTGCTCTTCGTCAATTAGGAAATAATCGCGGTTTACCCTCTATAAATAATTAATTGGTGACATATAGGAACAATGGACAATTATAGATATAAGCCACCAGTTATTTGTGCTAGCATGTTAATTAGTTACGTCAAATGATTGAATTAATTACACGATTTGGTGTGTACATAGAGTTTCAATAAATATCAATTATGAACGCGCTTTATTCGTAATTGATTTAGACTGCTATGAGTAGATATGTATGTACTTGTACTTATGAATAAAGTACCTTTAAACTTGAATGTGGTGAATGATTCTTGTTGGCGATTATTCTCATAATTGGCGAAACGGATAGTGCAACGCAATCGTTGTTGGTGAATATGAGAACAATCGTTGAGGAAGTAAGTTCAACACAATTAATGATGTGGTGAATTTTCATTGCTGGTGCATGTGCATCATAACAAGAGAATTCCACCTCCTTTGTCAGCTACTTAGTTTGCACAGCTGAAAATCGTGGTGAAATTCGCATACGCCTGAAAGTCTACAAGAATCGTGGTGTAAGACGCGTACGCCTAAAAGTTTGCAAGGACGTGCATTGAGTTGGCCTTCAACGAGGTGGAATTCTACAACGCCTGCAATACTTAGGAGGCTAGACATGAAGCTATGACCTAATAATAATATTCTAAATAGTTTACTTGTGCGTTGCGTAGCTCAAATTTTTTGATCAAACATTGCACTGTCACCGAGTTTTAAACTATATTTCAGCTTTCACTTCTCTAGATATCCAGGAAGTTAGTTAAAAATCGATTGCAAGATTCCACTTTAAAACTAGTTTTCTCAATATCTCGATCCATGCGCCACCTAGCGGAATTTTTTTGATAGAATATTGCATTGTCACCGGGTTCTGACTTACGGCCCAAGTTTCATGTCTCTAGCTCATCGGGAAGTTACTCCAAAATCGATCGCAAGATTCCCCCGTTTTTAAAAGATTTGCAGTTAGCTTGACTAGCGCGCCACCTAGCGGAACTTTGTTTTCTATAAGTTGTATTGTCGCCATGCCTCTAACTAAGTGCCAACTTTCAAGTCTCTAGTAACCGGGAAGTTAGTTAAAAACGGATTGAAAGATTCCCAAATTAAAATTTGTTTTCTTACTATCTCGCTCCGCGTGCCACCTAGCGAATTTTTTTGATCAAATGTTGCATTGTCACCGGGTTCTGACTCCCGACCCAAGTTTCAAGTCTCTAGCTCACCGGCAAGTTACTCAGAAATCGATCGCATTATTCCCCTCGTTTTTCAGGGATTTGTAGTTATCTCAATTAGCACGCCACCTAGCGGAACTTTGTTTTCTATAAATTGTATTGTCACCAGGTCTCGAACTATGTGCTAAGCTACAAGTCTCTAGGTCACCGGGAAGTTAGTTAAAAATGCATTGAAAGATTCCCAAACCAAAATAAATTTTTTTAATATCTCGATCCATGCGCAACCTAGCGGAATTTTTTGATCAAATATTGCATTGTCACCGGGTTCTGACTCACGACCCAAGTTTCAAGTTTCTAGCTCACCGGCAAGTTACTCAAAAATCGATCGCAAAATTCCCTCGTTTTTCAGGGATTTGTAGTTATCTCAATTAGCTTGCCACGTAGCGGAACTTGTTCTCTCGATTGCTCTGCCACCTGGCGGCATCTTGTTTTCCACGAATTGTAGTGCCTAGACTCACAAACTATGTGCTAAGTTTCAAGTCTCTGGATCACCGAGAAGTTAGTTAAAAGTCGATCGAAAATTTTCCATTTTAAAATTAATTTTCTGTATATCTCGATCCGTGTGCCACCTAGCCGAGTTTTTTTCGCCGACGTGTCGCGTTGCCTCAAAGATGTCGGAGACCTCACTTTAGGTTCCGTCAAATGTCGATGAAGCATTCATATATGTATCTCCCCGGATTTGGCACAATCCTTATCCAGAAAACGTATGAACATGACTATGTCAAAGACCTCATACCTTTCATGAGTGGAACTTAACAACGATATGTTGAGATTTCAAAAAATCATAAAAGCTGAACAATCAGTTGTATGGGATATATATTATGCATACGACCAAAGCTGTCGAAATGAGGAAGGAATTATGTTAAACCTCTTATCTGAAACAATCGGTTGTATCGGTTATATAATATATATGTGACCGATCTTAACATTTTTTTCAGGCAATGACGAATGCCCTATACGTAAGCACTTGGTTAAATTTGAAGCCTCTTGCTTCTTATCTGATCAATCGGTTATGGGGGATATTATGCGCTATATATATAACCGCTCTCACCAATTTTTAAGACAATAATATACGCAATACACCAAAGCATATGGTGAAGTTTGAAGCTTCAATCTGATAAATTGAAGAAGATATTACAACAATGTCTCATTTATAAATGACGCTTTCAAATTTACAATTGACTATTATCATTTATAACTGACTATTCTCAATTAAAATTGACGCTTTCGAATCATCAAATGACGCTTTCTCATTTACAAGTGACTATTCTCATTTCCATGTGACGCTTTCGCATTTATATTTGACTAATCTCGTTTCCAAATGACGCTTTCGCATTTACAATTCACTATTCTCATTTACAACTCCCTATTATCAATTACAAATGGCGCATTCGAAATTCTATTTACCGTTTTTTTCATTTACAAGTGACTATTCTCATATCAAGGTGATGCCTTCGCATTTATAATTGTCTATTCTCAATTCCATATATAGCTCTCGCATTTACATTTGATGCTTTATAATTTATTTAATATATCCCGTACAACCCATTGTTCAGATAAGAAACTTTTCGTAATTTCTGCCCAATTATAACACCTAGAAGCTTCAGATTTCACCAAATGCTTATGTATATAGCATGTATTTTTGTCTGAAAAGATTGAAGAGATCCGTCGTGTATATAGTATATATCCCATACAGTCGATTGTTTAGACGAAAATTTTGTTAATTTCTGTCCCATTTCGACAGCTAGAAACTTCAAATTTCACCGTCTGTCTGTTTGAACGCAAACTAGTTAGTTTTTTTATTTTCTTACAAACTGGCGAGGTTGTTTTTTTTTCTATTTTTTTTTAAATTGATGGGATTGTATTTTCTTTCAGAAGCTTTAGAAGGAAGAAATACTTTCGAAGTAGTTGCCAACATACTTTCGAGGAGTGAGCCCGCTTAGAATTCACTCAGGTATATTGCTTTTCTTGGAGTTGAAGAGCATGCCGAACTACTTACAACGATGGACCATGTGTTAGAATAATTTTCTAAATTATGTTGATGTGAGCTGTCCCATCATTAGAGTCCCGCCGTCCTTACTTGTTCTCTCTTTAAATTAGGGTTTTCTTAAGTAGGAGTATTTCTTCAACAGCAGACTATATTCACCTTAGTTAGTAGATTATCGTTGCCGTTGGTTTATGCCAAAAGATATTTCAATTTGCGTAAAAACCCTTAACGACAGTAATTTCAATACAACTTAGTATAAATCCACTGCCCACGCAAAGGCAAATGGTCACACCGCTTCCTTGCCAATACATTCACATTAATACATATATATTTTCACATTTACTCATATTTTCCCTATTTGCATCCATGCAAATATAGAATAAGTAGGCCGGCTAGAGTTCATTAAGTCGGCAAATAACTATCCATTGTTTAAACCATTCATTTCCTTATATTTACTTGACCATAATTTTGTTCATCCTTAACGCGCCTTTATTTATGCAATATTTTCTTATTGCGTTGCATTGCATCTTCTGTGCGCAAGCGTGTGAGTGTGTTAGCATTTTACAGAGTTTGCCGTTTTTGTTTTTCTCTGTCAACGTAATTTTTACTTCAGCAACCAACAACGTCGCCGCGATAATTTCAATTAATGCTGCACTTAATAAAAAATTATTGCCTTTGCTTTGATATTTTTATTTGTTATGTTTTGCTGTATGTTGCTATTACTGTTCATTGGCATAAGAAAATTGTTGTAGCCTCGGTGTTTTCGTACTTACCCACATACATACACATGTATATTCGTTGCGCACCTTCAGTGCTCAAACAAAGCCTACAATCCGCACGATGAGTTCTCCAATCAGCAGGTTTTAATTTCCTTTGTTATAGTTGCCTCTTCGTTAATCTTTCGGTTTTACTTCATTCATTTTATGCCTTTAATAAAGAAGGTAAGGTAAGGTTGAACTCGTCCGCCCGTGTGACCTCACTGAATGAGTCCATAATGTTACCAGAAATAATGCTCAACGATCTGAATGAGTTTATAATGGTACCTGAAGTTTGACCAGCGATCAAACTAAAAAATCTTACAGAAACCTAGAACTACGTTATAAAATAGCTCCGTCCTCTTAGTAAATACTATAAGCTTTCTAGTGCCCATGCTTCATGCTGCTTCTAGATTTGATAGCTGTATGACTCCAAATAGCTGGAGTCGAATAGCCTGGCGAGCGCTTGATCGTTCTTCCCCCAATTTACCCATTCTACATTTCCTATCACTGATAAGGCCCACTATAAAAGCATGTAACGCCAAAAAGAAATGTCCAATCAGAATACCCATCATGAGCCTACAGTCCGCTCATTTCAATGATAAGACCTAGTTTGGTTGTCCAAGGTTGTAAGACCTGCACATGATCTTCGACACTTTTCAGTCCTGTGTTTGGATGCACGCCTTTCCTGCTTAGGCCATCGTGTACAACTTTTCCCTTTTAAATCTCACTCAATCTGACTGTGACGTCTACTGTACAGCTTCTAGGGATGCGCGTCCTTCGCTACCTCGTGTGATTTTTCATTTCCATCTATTCCCATTTGCCCAGTTACTGAAAAAAGATGTATACTTTCCCTTATTCCTTTGTATTTCCAAAGAATGCTTACACTCTAACACACTTCCAGGTGTTGTGCTGTAAGAGATTATTGACGAGGCTGCAGTTTAAACAATTTTCCTGTTGTTTTTCTACTATTTTAATAACGGCTACTACTTTCGCCTGAAAAACACTATCGAGCCGGCTGCTCGTATTACATGTTTATTTCTGGGTCTACGCCATACTGCTTCCTTTACAAGATCATATCCATCTTCTCCGCATTGCCGCTCGACCCTTCATAAGATAGGTATGTATATCCCGCAGAGCCGATCTATCAAAGAACCCACCACTTAAAAAATAAATAAATAATACATCGCACAATCACATACGAGGAGAATAAGGTCGGGCTGTTCTTTCGATTTGGATCGCGTTCTTTTTAAATTTTCCCTACAAATTATCGGGTATGGACCCATGTTTTATGCCGACTAGGGACGGCACCAGCAAAACAGATAAATTTTCACCTAGAAGGTTTTTATGGTAAAAATAACATATGAATTCAGGACCTTCGGTGTGGTGGGCAGAGCACGCTATTACCTCCACACGGCGGTTACACTACTTAGTTCCCATAAATTCAGAATTGCGCTGTTGATGTCGTAATAGACGGATTTGCTTTTGCTCACATTCTGAGGGAATACAGATTGTATGCGTAAATATAGCCAGTACGTGGTAGAGTAGATTTGGGAAAGATCAGACTGTTAATCAAGTCAAGGAAAAGCAAGGCAAAAAAGGTAAAGGAAAGATAAGCAAAGTAAAGGAAAGATAAGCAAAGGAAAGGAAAGGAGTAGGTAAGGCAAAGAAAGGAAAATAAAGGAAAGGAAAAGAGAGCAAAGGAAAAGAAAGAGAAGAAAAATAGGGATGTGTGATATAGTAATAGGCGTCGTATTGACGAGATATAGACGAGAAATCAATTTGCTTAAGAAGTGTGCTAAACTTGCTACCGATAATAAAGTTTACTAGCCGGACCCGTGCGCATCTTGCGCAACAAAATACAAAAGTCTCATATCAAATATCAACCGAAATCAGCTGTTCTATCAAGCAAACATCCAACAATAAAAACTTACATGCGCTTGCGCTGCCATCTGAAGAATGTTAGCAACTGCCGGTAATGCAGTGTTAGTTCTAATCAAATATTCACAATAGTGCCATAGTACAAATAGATTTCTTGTGTGCTCACAATCGTTTATTTCTAACAAATTATTTTAAGAAAGTATAGCTAAACAAAAGCACACAATAATGCCCGAACTCGCTAATAGCACGAATCTCCATCTTTAGAACCAAAACTTTATTTAGATTTGGATTCCAAATAAAAATCGAAAAAGGGACTTGTACATAAAAACAGCAATAAGAAATAATATATAAGATCGTTGAAGAAGGGATTTTTTTACTATCGATAATGTATCTAATCATTTATCAAAAATTTGTCAATTTGTTATCGAAAAAGCATGCTACGTAAAGTAAAAATTTTTTAATTAACAACGATGTAACCCCAAGTCTGAGCCGTCAACAGGGCACTCCTTATTTATTTTATTTTTACTACCACCCACAAAAGCTCTTCTTCTCGCCATTGTTCGTGCGGCACGTTCGCATTTGTGTTGCGGCGCTGCATTGATTTACGAATTGTGCATGTTAATTTATGCGCGTAAATTCGCATTTATACGCTTAATGATTGCATGCAAAAATAAACAAGGGAAAAAATGAAAACCAAAAAATAAACACATGAAAATGAAAAAAATAGTAGTGAAAAAATATACAAAAAAATTAAATATTAACAAACTCATACAAAAAGAAATTAAGTGCAATGCTGCAACGGCAAATTAATGCAAGAAAAAAAATAAATTAAACAAGTAAGGAAGGCTAAATTCGGGTGTAACCGAACATTACATACTCAGCTGAGAGCTTTAGAGACAAAATAAGTGAAATTCACCATATAGGAAAATGAACCTAGGGTAACCCTGGAATGTGTTTGTATGACATGTGTATCAAATGAAAGGTGTTAATGATTATTTAAAACGTATGGGCCTTAGTTCTTTAGATGGACGCCTTTTCGAGATATCGTAATAAGGGTGGACCAGGGGTGACTCTAGAATGTGTTTGTATGATATGGGTATCAAATTAAAAGTATTAATGAGGGTTTTAAAAGGGAGTAGCCCTTAGTTGTATATGTGAAGGCGTTTTCGAGATATCGGCCAAAATGTGGACCAGGGTGACCCAGAACATCTTCTATCGGGTACCGCTAATTTATTTATATATGTCATACCACGAACAGTATTCCTGCTAAGATTCCAAGGGCTTTTGATTTCGCCCTGCAGAACTTTTTCATTTTCTTCTACTTAATATGGTAGGTGTCACACCCATTTTACAAAGTTTTTTCTAAAGTTATATTTTGCGTCAATAAACCAATCCAATTACCATGTTTCATCCTCTTTTTTCATATTTGGTACAGAATTATGGCATTTTTTTCATTTTTCGTAATTTTCGATATCCGAAAAGTGGGCGTGGTCATTGTCGGATTTCGGCCATTTTTATACCAATGATAAAGTGAGTTCAGTAAGTACGTGAACTAGTTTAGTAAAGATATATCGATTTTTGCTCAATTTACCGTGTTAACGGCCGAGCGGAAGGACAGACGGTCAACAGTGTATAAAAAATGGGCGTGGCTTCTACCGATTTCGCCCTTTTTCACAAATAGCTATCGTCCTAGAATCCAAGCCCCTACCAAATTTCACAAAGGATTGGTAACATTTTGTTCGACTTATGGCATTAAAATTATCCTAGGAAAATTAAATGAAAAAGGGCGGAGCCACGCCCGTTTTGAAATTTTATTTTATTTTTGTATTTTGTTGCACCATATCATGCTGGAGTTGAATGTTGACATAATTATATACTGTAAAGATATTAAAATTTTGTTAAAATTTAACTTTAAAAAAATTTTTTTTTAAATTGGGGCGTGGTCGTTCTCCGATTTTGCTAATTTTTATTAAGCATACATATAGTATAGGAGTAACATTCCTGCCAAATTTCGTCATGATAGCTTCAACGACTGCCAAATTACATCTTGCAAAACTTTTAAATTACCTTCTTTAAAAGTGGGCGGTGCACGCCTATTGTCCAAAATTTTACTAGTTTTCTATTGTGTGTGTTGTTGTTGTTGTAGCAATGCTCGCCCCACCTAATAGCCGCGACCGATCACAAATTGTCATCAATATCCTCTAACGGGAGTCCAAGGAAACTTGCCGTTTCAACAGGGGTGGACCATAAGGAAAGGGGTGTTAGAGGCGTTGGTTCCACATTACAATTAAAGAGATGGTTGGTGTCATGTGGGGACACATTGCAAGCAGGGCATACATTTTGTATGTCGGGGTTGATTCTGGATAGGTAAGAGTTTAACCTGTTACAGTATCCAGAACGAAGTTGAGCAAGAGTGACACGCGTTTCCCTGGGGAGTATGCGTTCCTCTTCTGCGAGTTCTGGATATTTTTCTTCAAGTACTGGATTCACCGGGCAATTCCCGACATAGAGGTCCGACGCCTGTCTATGGAGTTCACCAAGGACCTGCTTGTGTTTTTCCGCTTCATACGGCTGGGTTCTCAGGTGCCGTATTTCCTCAAAATGCTTACGGAGATGACTCCTTAGGCCCCTAGGCGGTGCTGGTTCGTCAATCAGATGTCTGTTGGGATGCCCAGGTTTCTGGGTATTCAACAGAAACTGTTTGGTCAGCATCTCATTTCTCTCCCTGATGGGGAGTATTCTCGCCTCATTATGCAGATGGTGTTCTGGGGACATAAGAAGACAGCCCGTGGCGATTCTGAGAGCAGTATTTTGGCAGGCCTGTAGTTTCTTCCAGTGGGTGGTTTTTAGGCTTGGCGACCATATGGGTGACGCGTAGCACGTAATCGGCTGGCTAATTGCTTTGTATGTGGTCAAGAGCGTTTCTTTATCTTTTCCCCAGGTACTGCCAGCAGGGATTTGAGGATTTTATTACGGCTCTGAATTCTTGGAACAATTGCGGTTGCGTGCGCACCAAAATGTAGATCCTGATCAAACGTCACACCCAAGATTTTGGGGTGTAGGACAGTCGGTAGCGTAGTGCCATCGACGTGGATGTTCAATATGGTTGACATTTGGGGCGTCCATGTTGTAAATAAGGTCGCGAAAGATTTAGTCGGTGACAATGCCAGGTTTCGCGAGGCGAAAAAACTGGAGAGATCAGGGAGATAGCCGTTTATTTTATTGCATAGCTCATCGATCTTTGGGCCTGGGCCTGTGGCCATTATTGTGCAGTCATCGCGTAGGAAACGATTGTGACTCCTTCGGTGGTGAAGGTAGCTTAGATATGTAGAAATTAAACAAAAGCGGGGATAGGACACCACCCTGTGGCACCCCTTGTTTAATTCTCCTTTGTTTTGATGTTTCGTTTCTGAATTGCACCGATGCCTGCCGACCACCCAGATAATTTGCGGTCCACCTTTTAAGACATGGGGGAAGGGTAGACCCTTCCAGGTTTTGCAGTAACGAGCCATGGTTGACCGTATCAAAAGCTTTTGATAGGTCTAACGCTACGAGTACTGTTCTATGGTGGGGATATTGATTCAAACCGCAATTTATCTGGGTGCTAATGACATTTAGCGCGGAGGTAGTGCTATGGAGTTTTCTGAAGCCATGCTGATGAGGGGCTAGCTGCAAATGTGCTTGGAAATAAGGGAGCAAAATGGCTTCAAGCGTCTTTGCCACTGGCGATAGGAGAGATATCGGACGATATGACTCACCTACGTTAGCTGGTTTCCCAGGCTTTAGTAGCGGGACCACCTTGGCCATTTTCCATTTCTCGGGTATGACAAAGGTGGAAAGAGACAGGTTGAAGACATGCGCTAAATATTTGAAACCCTCTTTCCCTAGGTTTTTAAGCATCTAGTTTTGTGCGCTGAGTTTGTGTTTATGTGCGTGTCTATTGCTCTCCGTCTATCTTTGTCGACCGTAGGATGCATTATATATTGTCGGCAGAAAGCGCTCGCGCATTTTTTCGCATCCGACAGCACCTTATCGCCAAAGGCGATGGAAACTTTGTCTTTGTGCTTAGTCGGATTCGATAGGGACTTTACGGTGGACCAAAGTTTACCTACACCGGTAGAGAGGTTACAACCTCTTAGGTGCTCTTCCCATTTCGCCCGCTTGTGTTCGTCCACAAGCCATCTGATGCGTTGGTTTATATCCCTTATTTGGGGGTCGCCTGGATCAAGCTGTCTTATAAGGTCGCGTTCCCCCGCTAAGCTCGCGGCCTCCGCCGGGAATTGGGGCCGGATTTCGGGAATTCTCCCGGCGGGAATGAAATGTGCCGAGGCGGATTCAATGACCTTACGGAAGGCACGCTCCCCTTGGCGAGCATCAGTCGGGATAGGGAGGGCAGCAAAGCTGCTGTCTGTTGCAGATTTATATTCTTCCCACTTTCCTTTTTGAAGTTTATGAAAGTGCGTTTTTCGGTGACGATGAAGTCGGCGGTACGCTCGAACGAAATAAGTATGGGCAGGTGGTCGGATGCCAATGTTACCATCGGCTGCCAGTTGACGCAGTTTACGAGTTCTGCGCTCACGATTGAGATATCTGGCGAGCTATGACAGCTTCCTACCATACGTGTGGGGGCGTCTCCGTTTATTGTGCAGAACATCGTTTCGTCTATTTGATCCGCCAACATCTCACCCCTACTGTCCGCCCGCAAGTTTGAATGCCATAGGTCGTGATGGGCATTGAAATCGCCTAAGATAATGCGATTGTTGCCAGTGAGTAAGGCCTCGATATTAGGGCGGTATCCACTGGGGCAACAGGTGACAGGAGGGATGTAGATGTTGATGATTTCTAGATTTGCATCGCCTGACCGGACAGATAGGCCTTGACGTTCTAAGACATTGTCACTGCGGTCGATGCCAGGATCAAATATATGATATTGCACAGAGTGGTGTATAATAAACGCGAGGCCGCCTCCATTTCCGCTCTCGCGGTCTTTCCTGTGGACATTATAACCAGAGCAGGTCTGCAATGCAGATCTTGCTGTGAGTTTAGTCTCTTGAATCGCAGCAATGCGGATGTTGTGCCGCTTCATGAAATCGACTATCTCCGTAATCTTCCCAGTTAGTCCATTACAGTTGAACTGCAGAATTCTGAAGTGCATGAGGGGTGACGCCGCCACTCTAGGGGTAATGAGGGGTGACTACGCCTAGGTTGTGGAAGGCCAGGACGCAATTGCTGTTGTGACCTTGGGACTGGGCGCCCTTGGGCAAGCATTGGGGTACCCGGATGATTTGGGTTTGCGACCTGGCAACATGGCGCGATGAAACCCGTCGAGGGGTTGCCGTCGCGGAGACCAGAACATCTAGGAAAGTGGCACCACCCAAGGCAGGAGCTGCATTGAGCGGATGTCGCAAAACCTATATATTCTGTGCTGGCAGACGGTGCAAACGGAGGCAGGGACTAAGAGTCTGTTTCCCTGACCTGCACGATTGCTGCCAGAAAAGAGGGGGGAGAAGAAGACGGGGGTCAGGGGCTGATGCTCAGCATTGCTACCAGCTCTACTACGAAGGTAGTAGTTATGAGTGGTATCAGCTGTTTGAGTTGTTGGCGCGGTGGGGCGCGAGCAGCAGCGGGTACTTGTTGTGGCTTGCTGAGCAGCGAAGCTGCTGGAAGGTAGTGGGGATACGCTTAGGCGTAGACTACGGGACGCCCTTGGGCGTGTGCAGCAAGGAGCCACAAAAGATTTATAAAAGTTACGTTGACGTCGGGTTTTGGGATCAAGCCCAGAACAACCTATCCGATGCAACCATCCCTTGCACGAGACACACTGAACAGAGTATGACCGTCCTAAAAAGATTCTTTTCTGGCAAATGCAGCAAAACTATTTCTCAGGACCGGGGTCAGGAGACGGACCCGGATTGGGTTCGATACCTTCCCGTAGTAAGAGAATATGTAGCAGTCCTGCTGCAAGGAGCTGCTGGGAGGATGACAATTTGTGGGAGGGACGAAACAAATTAAATGGGGTCACACTGAAATGACAATCCTTGGTCGGGAAAAATCCCGAGTCGCTCCGGTACATAGAACCGACTGCCTAGTTTTCTATTCTCCGTCATAAGTTCAACTCACCTACCAAATTTCATCGCTTTATCCGTCTTTGGTAATGAATTATCGCACTTTTTAGGTTTTTCGAAATTTTCGATATCGAAAAAGTGGGCGTGGTTATAGTCCGATATCGTTCATTTTAAATAGCGATCTGAGATGAGTGCCCAGGAAGCTACATACCAAATTTCATCAAGATACCTCAAAATTTACTCAAATTATCGTGTTAACGGACAGACGGACGGACGGACGGACGGACATGGCTCAATCAATTTTTTGTTCGATACTGATGATTTTGATATATGGAAGTCTATATCTATCTCGATTCCTTTATACCTGTACAACCAACCGTTATCCAATCAAAATTAATATACTCTGTGAGCTCTGCTCAGCTGAGTATAAAAAAGTATCAGCTTGCAAATGAGTTTATATGCATAAAGCAGACGATTTCTTTTTAATTTATAATTACTTGGTTTTATTACAATTGGTTTTCTTTGGTCTTTTTCGGTTCATTTGGTTTATTTGTTTTTGCAAATAATTTTAATTATCCACCATTTAAGAGGTAATACAGAATTGATCGCATTATGTTGCGGTCTCAGTTGACACCCAGTACATGTGCGCGTGTTTTCTATTGTTATGTTCACAGGCGCATAGCTACATACATTTAAAAAAATATTACTGGGTATACACGTGGTTCCTGTGGTCTTTCTTTAAATTACATTGAATTAAATATCATTAGTATACAGCGTTATGAAGGTTTTGGTGCTTTTTCCTATGGATACTTTAAGCAATAACTCCGAGCGTTTTTGCTTCGAACATAGGAGAAATTTTGAATGGTAACTCGGGATGTTGCTATGACTCTACCCGGCATGATTTATTTGTAGATTGGAGCACATTTACCCTTTCAAAAACAGAAACAAAATGGGCTTAATTTTCAGTAAAGGTCTCTTTAGGAGTTTTTCCGTAGAATCTGGGCCTGATCCTAAATTTATAAAGTGCTGTGATACCAATGATGTTAAAAGAGTCGATGCAACGATCTACAAAGGGCTCTGTAGATCTGAGTCGAGAGTTCTTTGATGGAATTCATTAACAAACTTCTCTGCAGCAGAGCTGTCGCAGCGGAGTGGGCAGGAGCTATAATCGAGTGGAAGGTGTGCAGCGGCACGCCACAGGAAGGTGTTCTATCACCTCTGCTCTGGGTAGTGAAGGAATTGAAAGCCAATAGCTGTCGGGTGGTTGTCTACGTAAATGACCTGGCTATCCCAGTTTAAATCAAATTTCTGGGCACCCAGCGTGATGACATGTGGACAGGGTGTGAACCCGGTAAAAATGGAACGGGTTCTTTTTAAAGGAGAGAGAACTTCCCCGATTGTGGGGTACCGCTGGAAGCTTTTGATAGGTATAACTTTTTGGGGACTATTTTGGACAAGAAACTGGGCTGCAGACTGAATGCGGAAGAAAGGGCCAGGAAGGCCGTGGTTTCCTTGTACTGCGGCAGGGGGGCTATCGGCAATAAATGGGGGCTTTTGCCAAGAGTAAGTACACTAGTTTTATGAGATGGCAGTCAAACCGATTCTGCTCTATGAGGTGCTGGTCTGATAGAATGCACTGAGCACGGCGAGCACCACCAAAATATTTGTGTCATTGAATGTCATGCTGAACATACAGCCAGTAGGTGTCCGCGGACCGGCCGTTGGCCAGGCTTCGTGGTATGGGCTATTGTCTTTCTGACTTCGGACACTATAGCCACTATAGCCTTCTTAGCAGGTTTGACTTTATCCCTATAAGGACCCAATATTGTGATAACTGCTCCCGGTGTTACCTTTCATCCCAGTCATTACCCCGAGAGATAAATGGGGCAGGGGGCCAATTAACTTGTTCACGGATGGTTCGAGGATGGACGGAGAAGTTGTCAAGAGCTAAATGCCTTGCAAGCCGAAGCTGCTGCGATTAAGAATGCGTTGGATGAAATGCTATCCAATGCCACTAACGATAAGGAATATAATATCTATTTGATATCCAAGCGGCTATAAAGGCCTTGAGTTCAACTATAGTGCGATCGAGGGTGGTCTGGGAGTTCTTGACCTCGCTTGCGATTGCATCGAACTATTTTATGATTAAGAATACCTGGGTCCCGTGCCATAGTGATATCCCAGGTAACTGTCAAGTGGATCTCTTAACCCGCATCGGTACAATTGAACCGGATGAAGATGGCTGCAGGAATTTCGAGACTTCGCTGGTCATCTGTGGTCTGCTCCTGCATGAGTGGGCCTCGAGTCAGTTCAGAAAGCGTTGGGTGGACCCCAACTCCAGCAGAGTAGCAAGATCCTTCTTGCCAGAATTGGATGGCAAGAGGTCTGCAGTCCTACAAAAAAATAGAGAGAAATCCAAAGTAAAAATTCTAAAATGTTTACATAATTTTCTCGCGTTTTCGAATTTTTCCCCAAAATGTTTTTGAGGTTTGTTCGTATAGTTTCAGTTACGAAACTCATTGGATGTTTTTTAAAATATCAAAAACAAAATCAAAGAAGCATTAAATTGAAAAAATTAAAATAAAACATTGCCAATGCCATTTTTCTGGTCGCTGCCGTAAGTGCCTTTGTGTAAACAAAAATATTTACGCAATATTAAAAATTGAGTCAATATGAAAATTATGTTTTTATAAATTTATTATTTTTGCCATGAATAAGCCAATTTGTTATTAATAATATTTTGTGGTTAAATAAAGTCAAGAGCTATGTGCTTTTGTTTAATTTACGCCATTTGATATTATTAATTAAAGGCGTGTTAAAGTCGAACTGGCAAAGGCGAAAAAATATTAACGAAACTTCTCAATAAAAAATCGATAATCTTTTGAAAACAAATCGATACTTTTTCGATAGCAAATTGATAAATTTTAGATAATAAACCGATAACAAATCGATGACCCATCGATTAAAAATCAACAACTCATTGATAACTTGTTTATCTATAGCTAATTTATAACTTTTCATTACAAATAGATAACTAGCCTATAAAGAACTAGTAACTTTTCGATAGCAACCACTCGATAGGTAACCACTCGATATAAAATCGATAACATTTCGATAGGTTTTTCGTAATTTATGGATAGCTTTTCGCTAATAAATCGATATTAAACCAATAACTAATTGATACAAAATTAGTCACTAATTGATAATCTTTGTTAGCTATTGCAAATTTATAACATTCATAATTGGCGCTTAACCGATTTCAGCCGTTTCGTAACAAGTCACGTCAGCTATCCTTGTTTCTCAATAGCCGACACAAAGAGAGGTCTAGCTTTCCTCCACCCACCACTCTCAACTCAGTGGAGGTCCCCCTGCTTTCAAACTAGTGTGCCGACTGAAGTACTTTCTTGGCCGCAGCGTCTTCGTCCATTCGCATAATATGACCTAGCCAGCGAAGCTGTTAATTTTTATTAGCTACACTCTCTTCAATCTGCGTAGAGCTGTGATCTGTATAGCTATACCTCCTTCGATACTAGTCATCATAAACCTTCCGGAGAACTTCACACTCCAAAAGCCATCTCATCTTCTCTCGATACCGTCCATGATTCCGAGCCATTCATTATGACGGGTATGATGAGCGACTTGTAGAGCGTTATTTTAGTTCATCGACAGAGCACTGTTTTCAAAGTACCACTTGTTGTCGAGAGTTATTCTCCATTTGATTTCTAAGCTGTCATTGTTTTTGCTGTTAATGCTGGTTCCAAAATAGTCAAATCTTCACAATCTCGAATTTATATCCGTCAACAGGGACGTGGCTGCCAAGGCGGTAATATGCTGATTCTTTCTTGGATGACAGCAAGTACTTCGTCTTGTCCTCATTTACCGCAACACCAACGTTTTTTAATCTTATTATAATCCAGAGAATACATATTTCACGTTTGTTAAGGTCAATTATACCAATATCATCAGCATATGCCAGTAATTATACGCTCTAATAATGGATTGTACCTTCACGGTTTAGTTCTGCTGCTAGAGTTATCTTTACCACCATATGGTTAAAGAAGTTGTACGAAGGGATCGCTGTTGGTTTCAAATCTCTCTCGGAGAGGTCCTTCCAAACTCTTACGGAGCTGGTGGTGTTGCTCAACGTCTTTTGGCTGAATCTTATTTATTATACAGGGAACTTAAGACATAGCAGCATACAGATAACTTCTTTTCGCGCTGTCAAAGGCTGTTTGGAAGTCGACAAAAATATTGCGAGTGTCGATTCCCTTATCGTGATTCCCTGTGTTATCGATAGCAAATAGTTGAGTAAGTAAGCGTTTTGTAAGGCTTTTAATTACGTTGTATAAGCTGTTATCGTATGCGTATTGCATAAATTCATTCGCAATGCAACATGACGTCAAAAACACACAAAGAAAAAAGTTAAAATGTATGTGACAGCTGCTTCTGGTTCGTAAGTGGTCGCAGTGTCATATCGCTTAAGCCTATAACTATTTATATACTTTTTATTAAAAACTGATTTGCATTCACCGCAGGTGCGTAAGTTGTAAATAGGCTGGCATGTAGCTTCAACTTTTCTATACGAATTTATTTATTATTGACTATTTTTGTCTACACTTGTATTGAAATATATGAAGCTTATCAAATGCCTTTTTGTTTTATTTACCGCTTTCCGTTTGGTATGATGTTGCAGTCAATAACCTACGACTAATACCTCGATCGATTGATGATCGATCACCTGTCTGTAAAGCAAGTTTAGAGAGATTCAATGAGATTTCTAACACAGTTTACTCCAACGTACATATGTATATTAAATATCTTTAGTAAGTAGAATTATTAATGAAATAGAAGAAACTGTAATAACCTTCCCAAACAGTCTTTAAACGGCCCTTCAATCCAAGGAAGGTCCTGTATGACCGGATGTAGTCATGAAATGATCCTGAAATTGATTTAAACACTGCTTTCTTTTTCAAAACTGCAGATATCTGAAAGTTTGTAGGGATATAAAGAATACAATTTTTTTAAATGGTCACTAAATAGTGTGGAAATATTCTCGCAATGATGCGGCAATAGTCCAAAAATAATTCGGAGCCATCCAGCCTCTAAGCTACTCCTGAAACGAAAATTTGTTCTGTCTAAAAAGTAACAATTAAGGGGTGGACTACCCTTACCATTTTGGGGTATGAAAGATTGATAAGATCCGATTCTCAAACCTACTCATATGCTCACAAAATTTCATGAAATCGGTCGAGGAGTTCAACCACAAACTTTGAGATACGAGAATTTTAAATATATATTAAAGCTTTTTAGTTCCTGTCAAACTTTAAGAACTATATACATACATACCATAGGGGAAAAATTGACAGCTAAGCTTATAAGCAGATTCAGTCTTTCTCCTTACTGAAAGTCCGCCAAAGGTAGGCTGTGAAACTTGACTTACCTAAAAATATTGTGGCGAATATTAACAGTTTCGACACGTCACCGTGCCGCTAGTAAAAAAAATTCTACACAGCCACAAAGCAATTTAAGCAAAAGAGATAACAAAAAGCTACGCAGCACACGAACATAGCAGCTAAGAGCGTAGACGACGTTATACATATATGTATGTACACTGCAACAAAGATTGCAGATAAAATTACTCTCGCATATGCAAAGAGGCGAATATGAGATGCAGTAGATTAGCGAAGAAAATAAGCAATCAATCGAGTAGGCTGTTTGCGAAAAGTCTGCACCCTGCGAGAAATAGACGAACGAGGCTACTGATAGTATAAAAGCGGCGCTGTTCAATTGATGGTTAATCAGTTTGATTTGAACACGCTATAAGTAAAGTGAGGGGTTATATTAAATTGTGAAGATCTACTACCATAATAGTGCTGTTAATAAAGAGCTCCTTGTATACAGACAATTTTAGTTTATACAGTGGACAGTATCTAGAAATATCTAGATTTTCTAAAGATTCACAACAATATATTATATCCTTTACTCGTACATAGTGTTACAATTATCGCATTTTATTAATTCGGCTAAGCTTAAATTAACACAAAAATACCTTACTTAATAAAATTGCTCAATCAGCTCAATAAAATCTTAATTTTTTTTCATACCAAACAAGGGCTAATTCGATTAAATGTATTTTAGGACATGAACGTCCATTTACAATAAAATTATATAGCTATATAGTGAGGTTATACAAGTACACAAATGCTTACATAAGAAAAGAAGAACATATATATATAAACACCATGGTTAATGAAGTTTGTGATACGAATATTAATGACGTCCCCTCCAACTAAATGCTACCAAATAGCCATTCTATTTGAGCACTAATTCTGCACTGGTTGCAAGTCTATGAATATTCTTGTCTAAAACGTGTATATATTATTTTTACTTCATGTATATATACATATATTGATATGGAGCATTTCATGGTTAATATCAGACACATCCTATACATTTTACAGTTTTCGACCGTAACTAGACAAGATATACACTTTCCAGCAAACTATTTAGCGCATTTATGCTGTGTAGTATATGTCTAATGAACATAGAAACCAGCTTTTAAAAAATTGGTATATGTATGTGAAAAATCCAGGACCAGGGTTGACTCTAGGATGCGTTTGTACAATATGGGTATAAAACGAAAGTGTTAATAAGTGTTTTAATAGGGAGTGGGCCTTAGTTCTATAGGTGGACGCCTTTTCGGAATATCGTTATAAAGTGGACAGGGGTGACTCTTGAATGCGTTTTTGTACAATATGGGTATCAAAGAAAGGTGTTAATGAGTATTTTAAAAGGGCGCGGGCCCTAGTTCTATAGGTGGACGCCTTTCGAAATATCGCCATAAAGGTGGACCAGGGGCGACTCTATAATTGTTGTTACGATATGGGTATCAAATGAAAGGTGTTAATGAGTATTTTAAAAGGGAGTGGGCCTTAGTTCTATAGGTGGATGCCTTTTCGAGATATCGCCATAAACGTGGACCAGGGGTGACTCTAGAATTTGTTTGTACGTTATGGGTATCAAATGAAAGGTGTTAATGAGTATTTTAAAAAGGAGTGGGCCTTAGTTCTATATGTGGACGCCTTTCGAGATATCGCCATAAACGTGGACCAGGGGTGACTCTAGAATTTGTTTGTACTATATGGGTATCAATGAAAAGTGTTAATGATTATTTTAAAAGGGCGTGGGCCTTAGTTCTATAGGTGGACGCCTTTTCGAAATATCGCCATAAAGGGTGACCAGGGGCGACTCTAGAATTGTTGTACGATATGGGTATCAAATGAAAGGTGTTAATGAGTATTTTAAAAGGGAGTGGGCCTTAGTTCTATAGGTGGATGCCTTTCGAGATATCGCCATAAACGTGGACCAGGGGTGACTCTAGAATGTGTTTGTACGATATGGGTATCAAATTAAAGGTATTAATGAGTGTTTTAAAAGGGAGTGGCTCTTAGTTGTATATGTGAAGGCGTTTTCGAGAAATCGACCAAAAATGTGGACCAGGGTGATCCAGAACATCATCTGTCGGGTACCGCTAATTTATTTATATATGTAATACCACGAACAGTATTCCTTCCAAGATTTCCAAGGGCTTTTGATTTCGCCCTGCAATTTCATTTTCTTCTACTATATGGTAGGTGTCACACCCATTTTACCAAGTTTTTTTCGAAAGTTATATTTTGCGTCAATAGACCAATACAATTACCACGTTTTATCCCTTTTTTCGTATTTGGTATAAATTATGGCATTTTTTCACTTTTTCGTAATTTTCGATATCGAAAAATTGGGACGTGGTCATAGTCGGATTTCGGCCATTTTTTACACCAATACAAAGTGAGTTCATATAAGTACGTGAACTGAGTTTAGTAAAGATATATCGATTTTTGCTCAAGTTATCGTGTTAACGGCCGAGCGGAAGGACAGACGGTCGACTGTGTATAAAAACTGGGCGTGGCTTCAACCGATTTCGCCCTTTTTCACAGAAAACAGTTATCGTCCTAGAATCTAAGCCTCTACCAAATTTCACAAGGATTGGTAAATTTGTGTTCGACTTATGGCATTAAAAGTATCCTAGACAAATTAAATGAAAAGGGCGGAGCCACGCCCATTTTGAAATTTTCTTTTAATTTTGTATTTTGTTGCACCATATCATTACTGGAGTTGAGTGTTGACATAATTTACTTATATACTGTAAAGATATTAACTTTTCTTTTAAAATTTGAATTAAAAAAAAATTTTTTTAAAAAGTGGGCGTGGTCGTTCTCCGATTTTGCTACTTTTATTAAGCAGACATACAGTAATAAGAGTAACGTTTCTGCCAAATTTCATCATGATTACTTCAACGACTGCCAAATTACAGCTTGCAAAACTTCTAAATTACCTTCTGTTAAAAGTGGGCGGTGCCACGCCCATTGTCCAAAATTTTACTAGTTTTATATTCTCCGTCATAAGTTCAACTCACCTACCAAGTTTCATCGCTTAATCCGTATTCGGTAATGAATTATCGCACTTTTTCGATTTTTCGAAATTTTCGATATCGAAAAAGTGGGCGTGGTTATGTCCCGATATCGTTCATTTTAAATAGCGATCTGAGATGAGTGCTCAGGAACCTACGTACCAATTTCATCAAGATACCTCAAAATTTACTCAAGTTATCGTGTTAACGGACAGACGGACGGACGGACATGGCTCAATCGAATTTTTTTTCGATACTGATGATTTTGATATATGGAAGTCTATATCTATCTCGATTCCTTTATACCTGTACAACCAACCGTTATCCAATCAAAGTTAATATACTCTGTGAGCTCTGCTCACTGAGCATAAAAAATCGGTAAGAATTCCAGAATTCTCGTACTGGTAGAAGGAAGACTTAACCGACGGTACCCCAAGGCGGAAAGAGAGGATCTGTCTAAAATACCCTTAGGGGTAGTAAAAGATGCGTTCGACTGTATAGAAAGTAGCAAAAGCACCTGCTCGACAGTAACCATAGGACATAAAGAGGACTAGCCCTAACTATACGTTCAGGCAAAAAAGGTACAATTGGTTTCTTTATAGGACATGCTCAAACGAAAGGGATTACTCCAACCCTAACCCATATTTCTTTTCAACTTATCGCGTATTCGTTCTAGACTAATTGCATTTTTGCAGGGTTCTTGCTTGTTGCTCGTTTAAACGTATAGGCTAAAGGGCACGTTGGGGCGTAGCTGCCCAGTTCTACTTTAAACATAATGTAGACTATGCAAAGGAAACTTAAGGTTTCTTATAGTTGTGTTATCGACAAGATATAGAAGGGTTATCGATTTGCTATCAAAGGGCTAAAATTTGCCATCAGTAAGAAAGATTGTCGATAAGCTATCGATTTTGTATCGACGAGGTATTGGCTCGTTCACGAAAAATTTTCGATTCATTATCGAAAAGCGATCGATTATTTACCCAAAAAGTTTTCGACATATGCTCAAGATTTTATCGATTTATTAACGAAAAGCCATACATTTTTTATCAAAAAGCTATTGATTCTTTATCAAAAATGTATCGTTGTAGCATCGAGAGGTGTCGAATTATCATCGAAAAGTTATCGATATGTAATCAAAAAGTTATCGATTTGTTATCGAAGTGTTACTAAATTGTTAACGGCGTGTTAACGATTTAAAACTTGTGATTTTATTGTCACTGGAAATTGTACAGGCCCACTTGAGACTACAATTTATCTACACGCCCTCGTCCCCCAGCAAAGGTTTGACAAACACTACTGCTGTCGGAATTTGGCTTGGCCAGTGATAGCAGATGTAGGAAGTTGCCATTGCCAAACTAAAACTCCACCTATTAGTATTTGCCAAGAGGAAAAAAGTTATTTTACAACATAGGCCCTGGTTCTTGATAGCTTTATTCAGATTGGTCGTTAAACAAACTTCTGGTAACATTATGGACTCATTCAGTTTATGTGACCGGCCAGTTCGGCCTAACATAACCTAGCCTCTACCATCAAAAGCTCTTTGTAAAATATCCAAAATCCACTTGACTTGTAGATGTGGTTGAGAGTCTGCCTAAAATGTGTAGGCTCATCCGATTTGCGAGCACTCTATCTTCTGGAGGCCTATCACACATAGTTGTCTACTATTTATGTGTACTAAGAAATTGTCGGAATAACTTCCATAGTGTTTGCGATTAAGCATTCAGTCAATTCAATGCTTTTCACTATTTACAAATTTGGATTTGAATAAGGCACACATACACATGAACACCATTGAATTAGTTGTTGTTGTGTTTATGTTCATTAAAGATATGTATTTCTAATTTCATTCAGTACTTTATATCGTTGTTTTATCTCTTTCTTATTCTCTTTGTTATGTTGGATATGTACTTTGTAGTATTTTCTTTTTGTTCGCTTTTGGTTATACGAAAAAGCTGATAGTGAAATATTTCCACGTAAATTATTAATAACAAAATAAATAAATTTAAGGTGCGCAAAACCTCCGAAAAGGTTCTAGGCCGAGCTTCTCTTCTCTTCGAATTTGCGTCCTGCTCCTTTTAATTTTTCTTACGAATTGGCGGATGGAACCTACAGGCATGTTTTATGCCGACTCCGAATGGTATCTGCAAGGAGATGAGTTTTCAATGAGAATCTTTTCATGGCAGAAATACACTCGGAGTTCTTGCCAAACACTGCCGAGAGGCAAACCCGCTTAGAAAAATTTTCTTCCAATTGAAAGACGTTGTTTCTAAAATTTTGATGTTTCTTTGCATGGGGACGTGATCCCAGGATCTTGGGTGTGGTAGGCGAAGCACGCTACCATCACACCACACAGGCCGTCAAAATTATTAATAGTCGTTATACTCGACTATTCTACCATCCAATGACGGCTTGTCTATTCCTCTCGTAAACATTTCCACATCGCTGCGATTTGTCAGGTTATTTAGCATTCATAAAATGTTATCCGAATGCACAAAATAGTTAAAACATGCATACTAAAATAAGCAGCCTTACTAACATATACACATACATATGTATATACATATGTCTATGCACGTGCTAATTTTGGTGTTGAGAAATCTTTTTATACTCAGTTGAGCAGAGCTCACAGAGTATATTAAGTTTGATTGGATAACGGTTGGTTGTACATATATAAAGGAATCGAGATAGATATAGACTTCCATATATCAAAATAATCAGGATCGAAAAAAAATTTGATTGAGCCATGTCCGTCCGTCCGTCCGTCCGTTAACACGATAACTTGAGTAAATTTTGAGGTATCTTGATGAAGTTTGGTATGTAGGTTCCTGAGCACTCATCTCAGATCGCTATTTAAAATGAACGATATCGGACTATAACCACGCCCACTTTTTCGATATCGAAAATTTCGAAAAACCGAAAAGTGCGATAATTCATTACAAAAGACCGATAAAGCGACGAAACTTGGTAGATGAGTTGAACTTATGACGCAAAATAGAAAATTAGTAAAATTTTGGACAATGGGCGTGGCACCGCCCACTTTTAAAAGAAGGTAATTTAAAATTTTGCAAGCTGTAATTTGGCAGTCGTTGAAGATATCATGATGAAATTTGGCAGGAACGTTACTCCTATTACTATATGTACGCTTAATAAAAATTAGCAAAATCGCAGAAGGACCACGCCCACTTTAAAAAAAATTTTTTTAAAAGTAAAATTTTAACAAAAATTTAATATCTTTACAGTATATAAGTAAATTATGTCAAGATTCAACTCCAGTAATGATATGGTGCAACAAAATACAAAACAAAAGAAAATTTAAAAATGGGCGTGGCTCCGCCCTTTTTCATTTAATTTGTCTAGGATACTTTTAACGCCATAAGTCGAACAAAAATTAACTAATCCTTTTGAAATTTGGTAGGGGCATAGATTTTATGACGTTAACTGTTTTCTGTGAAAATGGGCGAAATCGGTTGATGCCACGCCCAGTTTTTATACACAGTCGTCCGTCTGTCCTTCCGCATGACCTTTAACACGATAACTTGAGCAAAAATCGACATATCTTTAATGAACTTAGTTCACGTGCTTACTTGAACTCACTTTATCTTGGTATGAAAAATGAACGAAATCCGACTATGACCACGCCCACTTTTTCCATATCGAAAATTACGAAAAATGAAAAAAATGCCATAATTCTATACCAAATATGAAAAAAGGGATAAATATGGTAAGGTAATTGGATTGTTTTATTGACGCGAAATATAACTTTAGAAAAAACTTTATAAAATGGTTGTGACACCTACCATATTAAATAGAAGAAAATGAAAAGTTCTGCAGGGCGAAATAAAAACCCTTAAAATCTTGGCAGGTAAAAATTTAAAATATTTTTTATTTTTATTTTATATTTTAATTTTTTTTTTTTTTTTTTTTTTGTAATTTATTTATTAATTTTTATTATTTTTTTTTTTATTTAATAATAAAAATTTTTTTTTTTTTATTTTTTTTTTATTTATAATTAATTTTTTTTTTATATATTTTTTTTTTTTTTATAAATTTTTATTTTATTATTTTTTTTTTTTTATATTTAATTTTTTTTTATATTATTTTATTTAATTATTTTATTTTTTTTTTTTTTTTATTTTTTATTTTTATATTAATTATTTATAAATTTATATTATTTTCTTTTTATATATTATATTTTTAATTATTTATTTTTTATTTATTTATTTAATTTTTTTTTTTATAATATAAATATTTAAAAATTTTTTTTTTTTTATTAATTTTTATTTTTTTTTATTTTTTTTTTTTTATTTTTTTTTATTTTTTTATTATTTTTTTTTATTTTTTTTTTTTTTTTATTTTTTTTTTTATTTTTTATATATATTGTATTATTATTTTTATTTTTTATATATTTTTTTATATATTATTTTTATATTTTATTTTATCTAATATATTATTTTTATTTAATATTATTATTTTTATTTTATTTTTTATATATTTTTATTTATTATTTATTATTTTTTATATATTTATTAATATATTAATTTTTATTATATTATATTTTAATATTATGTATTTTTTATTATTATAGTTTTTATTTTTATATTTTTATATTATTTTTTTATTTTTAAATTTTTTTTTATTTTTATTTATATTTTTTATTATTTTATTTATTTTTAATATTTATATATTTTTTATATTTTTTTATTTTTTAGTTTTTATTATTATATTATTTTTTATATATTTTTATTATTTTATTATATTTTTTATATTATATTTTTATTTTTATATATATATTATTTATTTTTATTTATATTATAATTTATTTATTCGTATATTTAATATTTATTATTTTTTCATAATTAATTTTATTTCTATATTTATAATATTTTTATTTTTAGTGGATTATATTATTATTTTTATTATTTTTATTTTTTTTATATTATATTTTTTATATTTTTTATTTTATTTTATATATATTATAATTTATTATATTTTTATTTATTTTTATTTTTATTTATATATTATATTTTTTTATTATTTTTTATTATATTTTTATATATTTTATTTTATTTTTATTTTAATTTTTATTTTATTTTATTTTTTATATTTTATATTTATATTATCTTTTTTTTATATATTATATATATATATTTTTTTATAATATTTTATATTATAATATTTATATTTTTTTTTGTTTTTATATATATATTTTATATTTTATTTTTTTTATTTATCTATATATTTTTATTTATTTATATTTTTATATTTTTATTTTTATATTTTATATTTTTTTTATTATTTTTATTTTATATTTTTTTATATTTTTATATTTTTATATTTAATATTTTTTTTATTTATTTTATTTTTTTTATATTTAATTTTATATTTTTTTTATTTATATATTATTATTTTATTTATATTTTATTTTTTTATTATTATTATTTTATTTATTTTTATATTTTATATTTTTTTATTTTTATTTTTATTTTTTATTTTTTTATTTTTTTTTATATTATATTTTTTATATTTTATATTTTTTTAAATATATTTTTATTATTTTTATATTTTTATTATTATATTTTTTTTATATTTATTTTTTTTATAATTTTATATATTTTTTTTAATTTTTTTCTATATTTTTTTTAATTATATATTTTTTATATTATTTTATTTTATTTTAATTTTTTTATTTATTTATTATATTTATATTTTATATTTTTTATTTTATATATATATTTATTTTATTTTTTTATCTATTTTATTTTTTTTATTTATTTTTATTTTATTATTTTATTTATTATATTTCTTTTATATTTATTTATTATTTTTATTTTTTTTATATATATTATTTTATATTTTTTATATATTTTATCTTTTTTATATTTTTTATTTATATATTATATTTTTTTTTAATTTATTTATTTTTTTTATTTTTTATATATTTATATTAATTCTTTTATATTATATTTTTTTATTTTTTTTATTTTTATTTTTTATTTATATATTTTTTTATTTTTTATTTTTATTTTATATTTATTTATTTTATTTTTTTACTATTATTATATTTTTTTTAATTTATTATTTATTTTTTTATATAATTATTTATTTTATATTATTTATAATAATTTATATATATATATTTTTATTATATTTTTTTTTATTTTCTTTTTAATTTTATTTTTTTATTTTTTATATTTTCATATTTTTTTATATATTTGTTTATAATTATTATATTATATATTTATTTATATATTATTTATTTATTTTATTTTTATATCTTATTTTTTTTATATTTTATTTTTTTATTATATTATATTTTATTTTAATTATATTTTTATATAATTTATTTATTTATTTTTTATATTTTATTTTATATTTAATATTATTTATTTATATTTTATTTTTATTTTTTATAATATTTTTTTTATATTTTTATTTATCTTTTTTTATTTTTTATATATATATAATATATATTATTTTTTATAATTTATAAATATTTTATTTAATTTTTATATTATTATTTTTTAATTTATATTCTTATATATTATATTTTCTTTTTTATTATATTTTATTTATTATTATTTATATTTTATATATATTTATATTTTTTATATATATTTTTATTATATCCCTTTTAAATTATTTTTATTTTATTTTATTATTATTTTTTTTATTATTAAATTTTTTTTTATATTTTTATTTTATCTATTTTTATTTTTATTTTATTTTTTTTATAAATTATATTATTTTATTATTATTTTTTATATATTTTTTTTTAATTTTTTTAAAAATTTTATTTTTTTTTATATATTTTTTTTTTTTCTTTTTTTTTTTTTTATATTATTTTTTCATTTTAATTATTTTTTTTTTATTTTATTATTTTTTTATTTTACTTTTAATTATAATCTTATTAATACATAATTATTATTTTATATTTTTTTTTTAATATTATTTTTTTTTTTTTTTTTTTATTTATTATCATATTTTTTTATTCATTTTATTTTATTTTAAATTTAAATATTTAATTTATTTTATTTATTGTTTTCTTTTTTATTTTTTTTTTTTATTTTTTTTTGTTAAATTTTATATGTTTTATCTGTTGGGTATTTTTTATTTTAATTTTATTTTTTATTTATTATTTTTTATTTGTTACTTTTGTCGATTTTTTTTATTTTATTTATTTTTTATTTTATTTTCAGTTTAAGTTCATCATGATTTTTTTTATTTATTATGATTTTTTTTTAGTTTTTTCATTATTCATATTTTTTATTTTAATTTTTATTTCATACAATTGTTTTAGTCTTTTTCATTTTTTTTCAGTGTTGTGTGTTAAGTAGTTTTTCTTTTTTTTTGTTTTTATTTTTTTTTTCTTTTACATTTACTATTATTATTTTTGTTTAATCTTTAATTTTCATTTTATCGTTTATTTATATTTATTCTTGTTTTATTTTTGGGTTTATTTTTTTGTAGTTAATTTTAATTATTTATTTGTTATTTATTTTTTATTTTTCTTATTTTATTTTTTTTTTTTGCTTTTTTTTTTTAAATTTTTTTCTTGATTTTTTTATATATGTAAATTTTATTTTTTGATTTTTTTATTTTATTTATTTACTTTTATTATTATTTTTTTTTTTTTTTATTTTTTATTATTCTTGTTTGTTTTTTGGATTATTGATGGGGGTGGGGTGTGGGGTGTTTTTTGTGTGTTTGTTTTTTTTTTATATTATCACTTACTTTTTTGATTTTTTTTTGTTTTTTTATTTAAAGTTGATTTTTTATGTTATTTTTTTCTTTTTAGTTAAATTTATGATTTTATAATAGTGTACTTTTTTTTTGTTGTTTCTTTATTATTTATTGTTTTATGTTGTATATTTTTTTTATTTTTTTTCTTATGTTGTTTCAATTTTTATAGGTATTTGTTATGGTTGAGGTTAGTCTTTATAGTTTTTTTTTATTTTTTATTTAGTTTTTTTTTTATTGTATTTTTATTCTTTTTGTTTTATTTTTTTTTTTTTGTTTATTTTAGTAATTTGTTTTTATTATTCTCTTATGGATTAAATTTCCCTTTTTTTTTTTTCTATCATTTCCTTTTGTTTTTTCATCTTTTCTTCCATAAATTTTCTTGGTTGGTGACACGGCCTTTTTTCGTACATTATTTATATTCACCATCTTCCTTTTTTTTTGTCACAGTGTGCACCAGGTTACTCTGGGTTGCCTGGGTCCTTGTTTTATCCTTCGCGAGCAGTTTTTTAGCTTTAGAATTTTCACATGGTTCTTTACCAATCTTCATTTTTTTCGCTTTTGGCTCCTTTTCCTCTTTTTTTTCAGTTTTTTTTTTAACTTGGCCTTTCGTTGTCCTCAGTTTTTTCCTTATCCTTTCTTTTTTTTTTCTTCTTTTTCCGTTTTTCTCTTTCTTTTTTCCACCTCATTTTTTTGTTTCGCCCCTTATTTCTCTCTCTTCCTTATTTTTTTTTTTTGTCTTGGCCTTTAATTTTCCGCGTTTTTTGTATAATTCTTTTTTTAGTTTCTTTTCTTTCTTGGCGTTTTACATGTTTTCTTTTTCACTTCTCTTTTCTCTTCTTATTATTTTTTTTCCCTTTCGTATCGGTGTCCCAACCCCTTATCTATACTTACATTTTGTGCTCTTGCCTCCCCTCTTTCATGGATTTGACCCACTTGTTACGCTTCCCCTTCTTTTTTCTTCTTCCGTTCACTCCCGTCTGGCGGTTCTATTGTTCTGTTATGGTTTCCTTTCCGTTGTTTCGCCTTCTTTGTCTGGCGTCCGTTTCATGGTGTCGCGCAGTGGGGTATCCCTTCCCCTTCCTTCCCCCCTTCCGTTTTGGCCGTTCCGGAGGGCAATGCCCGCCGGAGGCGGCGGCGGGGGCGTCCACCTTCCATTTCCGCTTTTTCCTTCTTTCTTTTCCCTCCTATATTTTTCTCTTGCTTTCTTTGTTTTTTTTTTTCTCTTTCACCTCTTTTTATTTTTTTTCCCCTCTCCCTTTTCTTTTATTTTCTTTTTCTCCTTTTTTTCTTGTTCTTTTATTTTTCCTCCCCATTTTTGTGTGTGCCTACCTTTCTTGTTTTGCTTTCGACTTTTTCACTCCTTTTCTTGTGTTCTCTCTTCCCGTCGTCCTATACTTTCTTCTTTTTCTTTTTTCTTCTTTATTTTTTTTTTTTTCCTTCTGTGTTTTTTTTTTTTTTTCTTTTATTTTTCTTTCTTTTCTTTTGTTTTTCCTTTTTTTTCCTCCTTCTTCCTTTTCTGCTTTTTTTTTTCTTTTTTTTTTCTTCGCCTTCTTCTTTCTTTCCTTTCTCTTGTTCCTTTTTCTTCCTTTTCTTCTCTTTTCCTTCTTTTTTTTTTTTTTTCTTCTTCTTTTTTTCCCTTTTTCCTTCCTTTTTCTCTTTTTCTCTTTCTTTTTTTTTTTTTTCCCTCCTCTCTCTTTCGTTTTTCTTCTTTTCCTTTTTTTTTCTTTTTTTCTACTTTTTTTTTTTCTTTTTCCTTCTTTCCTTCTTTTTTATTTTCCTTTTTTATTTTTCTCTTTTTCCTTTTTTTTTTTTTTCTTCTTCCTTTTTCTCCTTTTTTTCTATTTTTTCTTTTCTTTTTTTCCCTTTTTTTTTCCTTCCCTTTTCTCTCCTTTCCTCTTTTCTTCTTTCTTTTTCTTTTTCTCCCCTTTCCCTTTCTTTTTCCCTTTTTTCCTTATTTTTTTCTCTTCTTTTCCTTTTCTTTTTTTCTTTTCTCTTTTTTTGTTTTTTTCTCCTTTTTCCTTTTTTTCCTTTTTCTTTCTTTTCCTTCTTTGTTTTCCTTTTCCTTTTTTTTTTTTCCTTTTTTTTTCCTTTTTTTTTTTTTTTCTCTTTTTTTTTTCCCTTTCTTTTCTCTTTCTTTTTCTTTTTCTCTCCTCTCTTTTTTATTTCCTTTTTTCTTTTCCTTTTCTTCCTTTTTTTCCTTCTTTCTTTTCCTTTCTTTTCATTGTCTCTTCTTTCCCTTTCTCTTTCCTTTCTTTTTTCTTCTTTTTGGTCCTTTTCTCTCATCTCTTTTCTTTCACTCTTTCTTCTCTCTTCCTTTCCCTTCTTTCCTCTTCTTCATTTTTTCCTCTTTTCTTTTCTTCCCTTTTCTTTTTTTCTTCTCTCTCTCTCTCTTTTTCTCTTTTTTGTTTTTTTTCGTCTCTTTTCTCTTCCTTTTCCTTCCTCTTGTCTGTCTCTTCCTCTTTCCTTTCTTTTGCCTTCTTCTTCTTCTCTTTTTTCTCCTTTTTCTGTCCTTCCTCTTTTCTCTTTTTCTTCTTTCTGTTCTTCTTTTCTCTTTCTTTCTTTTTTCTCGGGGTCCTTTTTTGTCGTTCTTTTTCCTTCATTCCTTGTTTCTCCCGTCCTTCCTTTCTCTGTCTGTCTCTTCTTCCTTTCTCCTTTTTCTTCCGCCTTTCTTCTCCTTTTTCTTTCTTCTTCTTTTTCCTTTCCCTCTTTCTTCCTCTTTCCCTTTCGTTTTTTTTTCTTCTTTTTTTTCCTCTCTTTCTTTCCCTTTCTTTCTTTTTTCTTTTTTCTTTTTTTCTTCTTCTTTTTCTTTTCTTTTCTTCCCCTTCTCCCCTTCCCTTTTTTCTCCTTTTTCTCTCCTTTCTTTCCTTTTTTTTTTTTTTTTTCTTTCTCTTTCTTTTTTCTTTTTTTTTTCTTCTTTTCTTCTTCTTCTTTCCTTCTCTTTTTTCTCTCCTTTTTTTTTCTTTCTCCTTTTTCCTTTGTCTCTTTTCTTTTTTTCTTTTTTTCTTTGTTTTTTCCTTTTTTCCTTTCTTTTTTTTTCTTTTTTCTCCTTTTTTTTCTTTTTTCTTTCTTTTTTTTCTTTCTTTTTTCTCTCTTCTTTTTCTCTTCGTCTTTTTTCTTTTTTTTTTTTTTTTCTCTTCTTTGTTTTTTTTTTTTTTCTTTCTTTTTTTTTTCTTTCTTTTTTTCTTCTTTTCTTTTTTTCTTTTTTCTTTTTCTTCTTTTTCTTTTTTTTCCTTTTCTTCTTTTTTTTTTTTTTTTCATTTTTCTTTTTTTTTTTTTTCCTTTTCTTTTTTTGTTTTTTTTTTTTTTCTTTTTTTTTTTTTTTTCTTTTTTCCTTTCTTTTCTTTTTTTTTCTCCTTTTCTCCTTCTCTTCCTTTCGGTTGGTTTTCCTCTTTTTTTTTTCTTTTTTTTTTCTCCTTTTTGTCTCTTTTCCCCCCTTCTTTCCTCTTTTTTCTTTTTTTTCTTTTTTTTTTCTTTTTTTTTCCTTTCCTTTTCCTCCTTTTTCTTCCTTTTCCTCTTTCTTTCTTCCCTTTTTCCTTTTTTTTCTTCTTTTTTTTTTTTTTCTCCTCCTTCGTTCCTTTTCCTTTTCTTCTTTTTCCTTTTTTTTCCATTTTTTTTTCCTCTTTTTCCTTTTCTTCTTGTTTCTTCTCTTTTTTTTTCCTTTTTTCTTTTTTTTCCTTTTTCTTCTTTTTTTTTCCCTTTTTTCTTTTTTTTTTCTTCTTTTTCTCTTTTCTCTCTGCTCTCTTTTTCTCTCTTTCCCTTTTCTTCTTCCTTCTTTTCTTTTTTTTTTCCCCTTTTCTTTTCATTTCTACCTTCCTTTCTTTTCTTCCCTTTTTCTTTTTTTTTTTTTTCTTCCGATCTTTCCTTTTTTTTTTCTTTTTCTTTTTTTTTTTTTTTTTTTTTTTTCTGTTTTTTTGTTTTTTTTTTTTTTTTTTTTTTTTTGTTTTTTTTTTTTTTTTTTTTTTTTTTTTTTTTTTTTTATTTTTTTTTTTTTTTTTTTTTTTTTTTTTTTTTTATTTTTTTTTTTTTTTTTTTTTTTTTTTTTTTTTTTTTTTCTCCCCTTTTTTTTTTTGGTTTTTCTTTTTTGTTGTTTTTTTTTTTCTTTTTTTTTTTTTTTTTTTTTTGTTTTTTTTTTTTTTGGTTCCCTTTTTCGTTTCCCTCCTTTCGTGTCTACCTGTTCTTTTTTACCCTTTTCCTTTCCC
>JARSSU010031394.1:0-14666 GCA_029619165.1 Eurosta solidaginis
CGAGAAAGGGACGCAGAACGAGTAAGCTGACCTTTCGCCGCCTGGATTTCCCCTTGTTCCCATTATCTCGGACGAGCAATGCGGATGTTTGTTGCCGCTTCATGAAATCGACTATCTCCGTAATCTTCTCAGTTAGTCCTTACAGTGAACTGCAGAATCTGAAGTGCATATGAGGGGTGACGCCGCCACTCTAGGGTAAGTGACGGGTGACTACGCCTAGGTGTGGAAGGCCAGGACGCAATTGCTGTTGTGGCCTGGGGACTGGGCGCCTTAAGCAAGCATTGGGGTACCCGGAGGATGGGGTTTGCGACCTGGCAACATGGCGCAGATGAAACCGTCGAGGGGTTGCCGTCGCGGAGACAGAACAGCTAGGCAAGTGGCACCACCCAAGGCAGGAGCTGCCTTGAGCGGATGTCGCAAACCTATATATTCTGTGCTGGCAGACGGTGCAAACGGACGCAGGGACTAAGAGTCTGGTTTCCCGGACCTGCCGCTTGCTGCCAGAAAACAGAGAGAGAGAAAAACTCTCGCGTCGCTTTGCGTTATACATAATAACGCATGTTTTCGATTGTTTAATTGCAACAACGAAGAAAGCGACTACAGTACCGACTCCCCAGCGGGGTAGGAGTCAGAATATACCCGCGGTAGGTATGCCTGTCGTAAGAGGCGACTAAAATAACCAGATTCAAGGGGCTGTGTAGCGCAACCTTCAGGTTGCCAGCGCAATATATAGCTTCTCCAAACCCAATTGTCAACCTCACCTATCCGCGGCGAATCCTGTTTCACTAACAGACGAGGCTCTGGCGACCCCAAGCTCCTCATGGAACTTGGGGGTGGGGAGGGAGATGGCCTGAAGGTTTAATGTGGCCATATAAATCGTTTCCCGAGATGGTCGGGCTAGCACCTTAATGGTGCTGGGGTACCGGAGCGTACCGGATCTGTGTCCGGCAAAGGACCATCACATCGATAACACTCCCCAAAGCCTTCGGGGAGTAACCTTATCGCTACAACGGCAGTGTGCAGTTTAGGGCCCCACCTAAAGTTGGGCCAAGATTTTCGAGTGAGGTATCAAAAGACGCGCATTAATCTCGAGAGCAATAATCGAAGGCGGAAAAGAAAATTTTATCTCTGCCAGAGATATTGCCAGTTGAAGTAGGCGATTTCATGTGGTTGCTGTTGTGCCTGTGCCCATTGTGCATCATACCACACACCCGGAATTGGCATGGCGTAGCCCAGGGTTATTTTTATAGCGCGCCGAAGGCGCTAACGCAGAAAGGTTGTCTGCGACAAAATACTATGGATTCCATCCCGGTTTCGGAAAGAAGCTACCCGCGGTGTCTTTTTTCGGTTTTCGTTAATATGTTCTTGAACGGGTAAAAAAGTTAACCTCCGCTGTTCGGATTCTGATTTGGACGTGAATACGCGTCTTTTGATACCTCACTCACGCCCCGCCCCAATTTTAGGGTAGGGCCCTAAACTGCACAATTACGCTACACAACAACAACAACACACACCAACTACAACAACACACAACACCACAAACAACAACACAACACAACAACAAAAACTATAGTACCGACCGGTTTTTGCGAATAACTTTTGGTCTATTGCGTGACTGCTAATACGCTACCAAAAAATATCAAGTGAGTGTCAAAAAGACGTGGATAATCTCTCGGGAACCATAATCCGACGAGGCGGAAGGACAGAAAAATTTACCTCCTTCAAAGATATTAACGAAAAACCGAAAAAACACCCGCGGGTACACGTCCGAAACCGTGGATCCATAGTATTTTGCGCAGAACACCTTTCGTGCGTTGGCGGCTTCGGCCGCGCTTATAAGAAATAACCTGGGCTACGTCATGCAAGCTCGCAAAATCGCGTCTTTGGGTACACTTTCGACAAGTCGATGCGAAGTTCAATGTGCAAACTTAAGTATAATATACCAAGTTCGGATTTAAAAGCTCATAAACTAGTTCCTAGATTCCGAACGATTATTTTGTCATTTTAGGACCCCTTACCACAAAAAAAATAAAAAATTGAAAATCGTGTCACCTTATTCAAAATGGTAAGTCTAGTTGAAGGGTCGACTGCTAATACGCGTCAAAAAATATCGAAGGTAATAGTCTATTTGAGGGGTGACTGCTAAGACGCTACCAAAAATATCAAGTGAGGTGTCAAAAGACGTGTATTAATCTCGAGAACAATAATCCGAAGGCGGAAAAGAAAAATTGTATCTCTGTCCGGAGATATTTGCAGTTGAAGTGTGACGATTTACATGTGGTTGTTGTTGTGGGTACCCACATTGTGTATACGGGGAACTGGCTGGCGTAGCCCAGGATTATTTTTTATATAGCGCGGCCGAAGGCCGCCAACGCAGAAGGTGTCTGCGCAAAAATACTATGGATCCGACCCCCGGTTTGGAGGTAACCGGGGTCTTTTTCGGGTTTTCGTAATATCTTTTGAACGCGTTAAAACGTTTAAAATTTTCCGTCTTCGGATTATTAATACTGATGTCAAGACGCGTCGTTGACACCTCTATCGATATTTTTGGTAGCGTATTAGCATTCGACCCTCAACTAGCTATTACCCACGGTTATACCACACACGCGCCTTGGCATGGCGTAGCCCAGGGTTATTTTATAAGCGCGGCCGAAGGCCGCCTACGCAGAAAGGTGTTCTGCGCAAAAATACTATGGATCCCACCCCCGGTTCGGAGGGACCCGCGGGTCTTTTTCGGTTTTTCGTCAATATCTCTTCAACGGGTAAAAAAGTTAGCTTCCGCTTCGGATTCTTGATCTAGACGTGAATACAGTCTTTTGTAACCTCACTCGAAAATTTTGGGCCAAATTTCGGTGGGTACCGTTAAACTGAACTATTACCAAAAATACTATGGATCGACCCCGGTTTCGGAGGTACCCGCGGGTCTTTTTCGGTTTTTCGTTAACATCTTTCGAAACGCGTTAAAACGTTTAAAATTTTCCGTCTTCGGATTATTAATACTGATGGATGTCAAGACGCGCGCTTGACACCTCTATCGCTATTTTGGGGTAATAGTCTAGTTGAGGGGTCGACTGCTAATACGCTACCAAAAATATCGAGTGGGGTGTCAAAAAGACGCGTATAAAATCTCCAAAACAATAATCCGAAGGCGGAAAAGAAAAATGTATCTCTGTCTGGAGATATTGCAGTTGAAGGTGGCGATTTCCATGTGGTTGTTGTTGTGTTGGTACCACAAAAAAATTTGTGCATCACCGTGGCGGTAGCCACGGTTATACCACACCCGGACTTTTTCCACCTATTTCTTTTGATGACAAAGTCATCAATCCCAGCTACATACATATCAGTTTTTTTATTTTTTCGCCCTCCGAAAGCATACGTACATATGTGAATGAATATGTAACCTGTACATATGATTTTCCATTCTCTTGAAAAAGATAGTTCAATGACCATACATATACAGATCAGCTGTTGAGGTAGGTTAGGGATATGCATTTAAGTACCCCCAAACAAAAATTGTTAGAAGTGAAGTAATGTAATTTTTTTTTGAATTGGTGGTTTGTACAACTTATAAGATAGCTTTGACTCCTTATCTTTACTTCTAAGATAATCATGCTTTGAATTGTAATAAAAATATTGTTAACATGAGTACATAAATCTATTAGTTTGGTCTGATTAAGGATAGTGAGAGTGGGTTTATTGGGGCCTTTTAACCACATTAAAGGCAATGGTTGGGTGGGTCTAGAGCAGCCAAACCATCTACATGTGCTGCAAGGTGATGGGCGTCGAAGCTCTGAAGGAGTAAGTATGGATGTCAATGGGTAAGTCGATGGGTGTGAGTCGTGTGCAATATATTTTGTCTTGTTAGGGCTAGGGATTAGGGAGAAGGTGTCTGGGTCCTGCAGCTGTTTAATACCCTGCCCCAGGCTGAAGCTCCGGGAACGAGCCAGTGCACACGCGGCAGTCGTAGGACAAGACTTACCCGGCCTTTCTAGACGACCCTCAATCGTTTCCTTTTCCACCCTGTCCACTAGTTCATAACATGGCATGGCGTAGCCCAGGGTTATTTTTATAAGCGCGGCCGCCAACGCAGAAAGGTGTTCTGCGCAAAAATTCCATAGATCCGACCACCGGTTTCGGAGGTACCCGCGAGTCTTTTTCGGTTTTTCGTTAATATCTTTTGAACGCGTTAAAATTTTTATTTTCCGCCTTCAAATTATTAATACTGATGTCAAGGACGCGTCGTTTGACACCTCTCTCGATATTTTTGGTAGCGTATAAGCAGTCGACCCCTCAACTAGGACTATTACCATTTTTGGTAGCGTATCAGCAGTCGACCCCTCAACTAGACTATTACCCAAATATCTCCGGACAGAGATAAATTTTTCTTTCCGCCTTCGATATTGTTCTCGAGAATAAGACGCGTCTTTTGACATATCTCTTGATGTTTTTTGACGCGTATTAGCTTTCGACCCCTCAACTTCAAAGTATTCCACATTTTCCCGAAAACTGAAGGCATAACGATATTACACAACCAATTTTGGACAAACTCACATTTTTGGAAAACCAGATACCTTTCCCGAGAATCCATTTATTTTAATTCCCCCTTACGGGAAGCGTATAAGAGGGGACCCGATGATTCCAACAAGTAAAAATAAGCTGCGTTTACCATGTTTTAAAAAATAGTCAACATTAATATGTAGGACGAACTTACTTCTAAGTACCGATAAATTTAGTCACGAAAGCTCTGCAATATGGCGAATTAGCTATTTCAACACATCCCTATGATGGTAGTACATGAATTATGGTACAATTGCCGTGTTGTTTTATACGCCTTTACGTTTACATCTGCACGTGAAAAAAACCTTATCCTCGCTTAAGGCCCATATTATGTATGTCACCGTGAATGTTTTCATCGCATTCACTCACATTCACCCAGAATTCGTATTTTATAACTTCTTAAGTATTTGCGTTTATCGCTTACGTAGTCACTACGTATTCACTGAGACTGTCAAACCAAATACGTAGCAAGTATAGCCCACGTATTACTTTGTTATTTCAGGAAAACTTTGCAGTGCAATTTTTTCGGAATAATATGTTTCAACGACCTGACAATGTAAAAAAAAAGAAAACATTTCAATATTGATTGTTTGAATGTTTTTAAAACCAATACTTGTTTATTTTCCAATGTGCTCTTTTAGATTGAGCTGTTCATAACTATAGTTATATATAGCATAAAAATATGTGTGACATGGCAAAAGTCCGTTTAAATTCCGGGGCAGTGTTGTGGAGGCTTGCAGCTTTTGGAGTGTGTGTACTTAATAAAAGTGGCTACGAGTTGCGATTGAATTTGTATGTTTCCTTAACTCTTTTCAAGTATTGCCGGCAATCGATTGAGGATTTGTTGCGGCCTTGCACTACAGCTGCAATTTTGGTACCATGCGCCTTGAAGCTCATACCACTATGGCCGTATGGGCTGCGCGCAAGCTTCCCTAGGCACAGCCTCATTTCAGTGGTAACGCTACACTCTTTGTAACGTTAACCTGTTCTTCTCACAATATAAAAGCTGAAATTTTTTACGGCAAACAAAATTTCTGGTAAAAGTCTATAACAGGGGTGTCGACTGCTAATACGCGTCCAAAAATATCCAGAGAGGTGTCAAAAGACGCTTATTGACCTCGAAAACAACAATCCGAAGGCGGAAAATAAAAATGTTATCTCTGTCCGTAGATATTTACAGTTGAAGTTGGCAATTTTCATATGGTTGTTGTAATGTTGTGCACTGAAAAAAGTTTGTGTACAAAGGGATTTTGCACGCATTTAATTTTAATCCCACGCGACGGCCGAAGGCTGTCAACGCAGAAAGGTGTTCTGCGCAAAATACTATGGATGCACCCGGTTTCGGAGGGACCCGGGGTAATTGTCGGCGTTTCGTTAATAAATTGAACGAGCGAATATTTCCTTTCGTTTGACACCTCTCACGATATTGTCGGGCGCGTATTAGCAGTTCTAGAGTATTGCAAGATTTCTATTTCTTTTTTTAATATTTTGTGTTCGATTTATTCATAAAATTCTGTTAGGCAAGGTGCACACGAGGCTAGAGCTACGCGTCATAGACGCGTACAAGATATTTCATATAGCTACAATTCTCTACGCCTCAAGATCTGCACACGAAGCATACTTTCGATGGTCGCTACAAAAGGCAACAATTATTGAAAATAAATAAAAAATTAAAGTTTCTGCACTATATCCGTCCCCGAAGCAAGGAAATAGGTATAAACGTTGTTTGCATCCCGTGCCTTTGTAAAATTCTGACGGCAAATTTTAAACCACCCAGCGGACTAGAGAAAAGGGTGATTCTAGTTTTCCTCCAACCACTTTTAGCCTTTGCCGGCAATCGATTTGATGCTTTTGCTGTTCGGCTTGCACTAGCAGCTGCAATTTTGGTACCATGCGCCTTGAAGCTCATACCACTATGGCCGTATGGGCTGCGCTCAACCTTCCCTATGGGACACAGCCTCATGCAGTTGTAACGCTCACACTCTTTGTAACGTTAACCTTTCTTTCTCACAATAGTAAAAAGCTGAAATTTTTGTCGGCAACAAAAGTTCTGGTAAAAGTCTATAACAGGGGTCGCACTGCTAATACGCGTCCAAAAATATCCAGAGGAGGTGTCAAAGACGCTATTGACCTCGAAAACACACAATCCCGAGGCGGAAAATAAAATGTTATCTCTGTCCGTAGATATTTACAGTGACTGTGGCAATTTTCATATGGTGTTGTACTGTGGTGTCACTGACACACAAAGTTTTGTGTACAAAGGGATTTTGCACGCATTTAATTTTACTCCCACGCGCGCGCGCCGAAGGCTTTCAACGCAGAAAGGTGTTCTGGCGCAAAAACTACTATGGTTTCGGAGGGGCCCCGGGTAATTTTTCGGCGTTTCGTTAATAAATTTGAACGACGCTCATATCTTTCCTTTTCGTTTGACACACCTCTCACGATATTTTGAGCGCGTATTAGCAGTTTCTAGAGTATTACAAAATTTCTATTTCCTATAGTTTGTGATACGAATTTTATTATAAAATTCCTGTATCAGTACCCAGATCGAGTCGTAGCTAGAGTGACGTGCATTGCCCTAGGGAGAGTGAGTACTTCCTCTGCTAGTTCTGAATTTTTTCTTTGAGTACGGATCCAGGCAATTCCTGTCATGAGAGGTCCGGACGCCTGTTTGTGGATCATCACTGAGGATCCCTTTGCGTCTTTTCTTCTGCTTCCTACGGGTGTGTTCTCAGGCTGCCGTTGCCTCATCTAAGGCTTATGGTGATGACCCCTTAAGCGCTGGCCGTGTACCTCATCAATCCGATGTCTGTTGGGATGCCCAGTTTCTGCGTATTAACGCACTTTTTGTTGATGGCATTCATTTCTCTTCTAATGGGGAGTACTCTCGCCTCATTATGGAGACGGTGTTTTCTGGGACACATAAGATGAAGGGGCGTAGCGGTTCTGCAGGCAGTATTTGGCAGGCCTCCGTTTTCTTCACAGGGGCCTTTAGGCTTGAGCGACTATATCGGGCGACGCGTAGCATGCAAGAAACCGGCCATTATTGTAGTATTTTCAATTATGTCGACGATTTGCGCGTCCATGTTGTAATAGGAAATGGGTTTTTTACTTTATACCTAGCTCATCGATGGTGGCCCGGGACCTGTAGCTTTATCGTAGAGTCATTGGTGTAGATAGAATGGTAACTCTTTCTGGTGGTGAGAGATTCGATATGACGAAGTTAAACAGAGGCGAGGATAGGACCACCCTGTGGTACCCCTTGTTCAATTCTTCTGGCGTAGATGTGCGTACCTGAATTGTATCGATGTTTGCCGACGAGACAGGTAATTTGCGATACACCTTTGTGGCTTAATTTACTACGTTGTTCTAGAATCAGCAGAATCACTGATTTATATGAAAATTAGTAGCACGGAGGTATAATTATTATAGTTATTAAGCATCCACAATAAAATTATTATTTTCTTATTACTCGTAATTAGGTTTTGACATAAAACAGTGACAAAACATAGTATACACTGTTAGTTCTAATCAGTGACTCATTTAATATGTGTTTTTTTTTGTTTACTCGTAAAAGTCGCGGTTAAACGGTTCCTTTGTGAAAGTGTATGGGATTCCGGGAAACCGATAGCATTTCATGACGAATCATGCATCCTTTTTCAAAAAAATCTACAAAATAATAAAATCCGGAAATTTTTTTATAAGCCGAAAATAAAAGTTAAATCCGGACTTCTATTTTTTAAGAACAGAATAAAAGTGCGACCCATAACTAAGAGATACGGTTCGTCCAAATGAAAAAATTTTTACCAATTCATTATCGTAAATATCTGGATTTGAAACCTGTTGGGACACTACAATTTTTGCTACTAATAATAGAAACTCCCCTGAAGGTTTCGGGGAGTGTTATCGCTGTTGATGGTATTTTAGCGGATATATACCGGTATGTTCCGGTAACAAGCACCATTAAGGTACAAGCTCGGCCATATCGGGAACGATTTATATGACCACATTGAACCTTTTAGGCCATACCACCATTAACTTTTTCTGAAGGACTTTTATTACAAAAGGAATAACAATTTGGGTCCCTGGCTATAATTTTTATATGTTTCGCTTTTTTTATTCCTGTGAAATTTGAAGAAATATGCATCCACATTGAATGAAGCTCTAAATATAACTGTAAGGTTCATCTTATGAACCTCCGAAAAATGGACGTGCGTTTTGCACGCGCAACGCAGTTACTCCACTCAAGACACCAAATTGCCACACACAGTAATTTTAGTTTAGTTCTTTATTTATTAGGTTTTATTAAATTAAAGAAATGTTTTATAATTTGCCTACACTTAGTTTTGTTTGTAGGCTTAGCTTAATTATTTTAGTTTTTAATAATTTCACGACGCACACACCAAGTCCAAATTTTAATTATCATTCTGCCAGCCGATTTGTTCTGTGTTCAAGTTGTTCCACACCCGTGGGTAGACAACGGGTGTTGCAGCAACTTGAACACAGGGTGACATTTTATTATTTATTAAGGCTCTGTTACATAACGTTTATCGGCTGTTTATGGAAAATTTCAATATTTTTTCTCACGAAATGTTAATATTGTTCAGTTTTACTCAACTTATAAAAAAACGACAATAAAAAAGCGAAGTGAATGAAGCAAACGCGACCCAGAAGCAAGTGAATATTTGACAGCAAAAATGAGTGTTCATGACACTTTGCGTCGCTATATAATACGAAAAAAACGTAAGACAATCACCTGCAGTCACCGAGAGACACTGAACTGAATGAATGCTCTTATATCGCTTCCCAAGGCAGTCGGTTCTATGTACCGGAGCGACTCGGGATTTTTCCCGACCAAGGACTGTCATTTCAGTGTGACCCCATTTAATTTGTTTCGTCCCTCCCACAAATTGTCATCCTTCCAGCAGCTCCTTGCAGCAGGACTGCTACATTTCTCTTGCTCCGGGAAGGTATCGAACCCAATCCGGGTCCGTCTCCTGACCCCGGTCCTGAGAAATGGTTTTGCTGCATTTGCCAGAAAAAGAATCTTTTTAGGACGGTCGTACTCTGTTCAGTGTGTCTCGTGCAAGGGATGGTTGCATCGGACAGGTTGTTCTGGGCTTGATCCCAAAACCCGACGTCCACGTAACTTTTATAAATCTTTTGTGGCTCCTTGCTGCTCACGCCCAAGGGCGTCCCGTAGTCTACGCCTAAGCGCCCTACCCACTACCTTCCAGCAGCCTCGCTGCTCAGCAAGCCACAACAAGTACCCGCTGCTGCTCGCGCCCCACGGCGCCATCAACTCAAACAGCTGATACCACTCATAACTACTACCTTCGTAGTAGGGATTCAAGGGGGTGTGTAGCGCAATATATAGCTTCTCCAACCCAATTGTCAACCTCACCTTCGAGCGGCGAATATCGTTTCACTAACAGACGAGGCTCTGGCGCCCCAAGCTCCTCATGGAACTTGGGGGTGGGGAGGGAGGGATGGCCTGAAGGTTCAATGTTGCCATATAAATCGTTCCCGAGATGGTCGGGCCAGCACCTTAATGGTGCTGTGTTACCGGAGCGTATCGGATCTGTATCCGACAAAGGACCATCACATCGATAACACTCCCAAAGCCTTCGGGGAGTAACCTAATCGCTACAACAACAACAACAACAACTACCTTCGTAGTAGAGCTGGCAGCAATGCTGAGCATCAGCCCCTGCCCCCGTCTTCTTCTCTTTTCTGGCAGCAATCATGCAGGTCAGGGAAACATACTCTTAGTCCCTGCCTCCGTTTGCACCGTCTGCCAGCACAGAATATATAGGTTTGCGACATCCGCTCAATGCAGCTCCTGCCTTGGGTGGTGCCACTTTCCTAGATGTTCTGGTCTCCGCGACGGCAACCCCTCGACGGGTTTCATCGCGCCATGTTGCCAGGTCGCAAACCCAAATCATCCGGGTACCCCAATGCTTGCCCAAGGGCGCCCAGTCCCAAGGCCACAACAGCAATTGCGTCCTGGCCTTCCACAACCTAGGCGTAGTCACCCGTCACTTACCCCTAGAGTGGCGGCGTCACCCCTCAAGGAAAGACCGCGAGAGCGGAAATGGAGGCGGCCTCGCGTTTATTATACACCACTCTGTGCAATATTATATATTTGATCCTGGCATCGACCGCAGGGACAATGTCTTAGAACGTCAAGGCCTATCTGTCCGGTCAGGCGATGCAAATCTAGAAATCATCAACATCTACATCCCTCCTGTCACCTGTTGCCCCAGTGGATACCGCCCTAATATCGAGGCCTTACTCACTGGCAATAATCGCATTATCTTAGGCGATTTCAATGCCCATCACGACCTATGGCATTCAAACTTGCGGGTGGACAGTAGGGGTGAGATGTTGGCGGATCAAATAGAAGAAACGACGTTCTGCACAATAAACGGAGACGCCCCCACACGTATGGTAGGAAGCAGTCATAGCTCGCCAGATATCTCAATCGTGAGCGCAGAACTCGTAAACTGCGTCAACTGGCAGCCGATGGTAACATTGGCATCCGACCACCTGCCCATACTTATTTCGTTCGAGCGTACTGCCGACTTCATAAACTTCAAAAAAGGAAAGTGGGGAGAATATAAATCTGCAACAGACAGCAGCTTTGCTGCCCTCCCTATCCCGACTGATGCCCGCCAAGGGGAGCGTGCCTTCCGTAAGGTCATTGAATCCGCCTCGGCACACTTCATTCCCGCCGGGAGAATTCCCGAAATCCGGCCCCACTTCCCGGCGGAGGCCGCGAGCTTAGCGAGGGAACGCGACCTTATAAGACAGCTTGATCCAGACGACCCCCAAATAAGGGATATAAACCAACGCATCAGATTGCTTGTGGACGAACACAAGCGGGCGAAATGGGAAGAGCACCTAAGAGGTTGTAACCTCTCTACCGGTGTAGGTAAACTTTGGTCCACCGTAAATTCCCTATCGAATCCGACTAAGCACAAAGACAGTTTCCATCGCCTTTGGCGATAAGGTGCTGTCGGATGCGAAAAAATGCGCGAGCGCTTTCTGCCGACAATATATAATGCATCCTACGGTCGACAAAGATAGACGGAGAGCCAATAGACACGCACATAAACACAAATTCAGCGCGTCACCAATCACCATCACCGCTAGAGAGGTTGAGGCCGCCATTGGTCGCGCTAAACCATCCAAAGCAGTGGGCCCAGACGGCATAGCCATGCCGATGCTTAAAAACCTAGGGAAAGAGGGTTTCAAATATTTAGCGCATCAACCTGTCTCTTTCCACCTTTGTCATACCCGAGAAATGGAAAATGGCCAAGGTGGTCCCGCTACTAAAGCCTGGGAAACCAGCTAACGTAGGTGAGTCATATCGTCCGATATCTCTCCTATCGCCCGTGGCAAAGACGCTTGAAGCCATTTTGCTCCCTTATTTCCAAGCACATTTGCAGCTAGCCCCTCATCAGCATGGCTTCAGAAAACTCCATAGCACTACCTCCGCGCTAAATGTCATTAGCACCAAGATAAATTGCGGCTTGAATCAATACCCCCACCATAGAACAGTACTCGTAGCGCTAGACCTATCAAAAGCCTTTGATACGGTCAACCATGGCTCGTTACTGCAAGACCTGGAAGGGTCTACCCTTCCCCCATGTCTTAAAAGGTGGACCGCAAATTATCTGGGTGGTCGGCAGGCATCGGTGCAATTCAGAAACGAAACATTAATTTCTACATATCTAAGCTACCTTCACCACCGGAAGGAGTCACAATCGTTTCCTACGCCGATGACTGCACAATAATGGCCACAGGCCCAGGCCCAGAGATCGATGAGCTATGCAATAAAATAAACGGCTATCTCCCTGATCTCTCCAGGTTTTTCGCCTCGCGAAACCTGGCATTGTCACCGACTAAATCTTCCGCGACCTTATTTACAACATGGACGCCCCAAATGTCGACCATATTGAACATCCACGTCGATGGAACTACGCTACCGATTGTCCTACACCCCAAAATCTTGGGTGTGACGTTTGATCAGGATCTACATTTTGGTGCCCACGCAACCGCAATTGTTCCGAGAATTCAGAGCCGTAATAAAATCCTCAAATCCCTTGCTGGCAGTACCTGGGGAAAAGATAAAGAAACGCTCATGACCACATACAAAGCAATTAGCCAGCCGATTACGTGCTACGCGTCACCCATATGGTCGCCAAGCCTAAAAACTACCCACTGGAAGAAACTACAGTCCTGCTAAAATACTGCTCTCAGAATCGCCACGGGCTGTCTTCTTATGTCCCCAGAACACCATCTTCATAATGAGGCGAGAATACTCCCCATCAGGGAGAGAAATGAGATGCTGACCAAACAGTTTCTGTTGAATACCCAGAAACCTGGGCATCCCAACAGACATCTGATTGACGAACCAGCACCGCCTAGGGGCCTAAGTAGTCATCTCCGTAACATTTTGAGGAAATACGGCACCTGAGAACCCAGCCGTATGAAGCGAAAAAACACAAGCAGGTCCTTGGTGAACTCCATAGACAGGCGTCGGACCTTTATGTCGGGAATTGCCCGGTGAATCCAGTACTTGAAGAAAAATATCCAGAACTCGCGGAAGAGGAACGCATACTCCCCAGGGAAACGCGTGTCACTCTTGCTCAACTTCGTTCTGGATACTGTAACAGGTTAAACTCTTACCTATCCAGAATCAACCCCGACATACAAAATGTATGCCCCGCTTGTAATGTGTCCCCACATGACACCAACCATCTCTTTAATTGTAATGTGGAACCAACGCCTCTAACACTCCTTTCCTTATGGTCCACCTCTGTTGAAACGGCAAGTTTCCTTGGACTCCCGTTAGAGGATATTGATGACAATTTGTGATCGGTCGCGGCTCTTAGGTGGGGCGAGCATTGCTACAACAACAACAATGCTCTTATATGATACGAATTTGGTTTCCCTTGGGTGAAAGTTACTCCTCGCGTCGCTTTGCGTTATACATAATAACGCCGTAAACTATGCTTAGGAGACACATCTAGCGGCAGTGGTTAAATAACTAGCTACAGCACAGGGTGTACCTAAAACCAGAGACACAACATTCTGATGGCCATAGTGTATAACATATAGCTGAATCAGTTGCGATGAATAGCGGACACGCACCATTTTAAGAGGTGATACATATAATTAGTGTAGACGTGAAACATAGAAACTTATTTCAGTTATATCTGAGTAGGTATAATGCGTATTGAAATTTAGTAGTACTAATTTTATGCGCAGCCATTTCAGAGGTATATTTAAAGTTTGACGCTTAGCAGTCCATATTGTTGTATTAACAGTGCTTCGCCCCATTAAATGGGCACGACCACTCACAAATTTTCATAAAAATCCTCTAAAGGGAATCCAAGGAAACCGGCTGTTTCAGCAGGAGCGGACCATAGGGAGATGGGTGTTAGAGGCGTAGGTTCCCCATTATAATTGAAAAGATGTTTGGTGCCAAGGGGGACACATAACATGCAGGACATACATTACGTATGTGGGGCTTGATTCTGGACAAGTAAGAGTTTGACCTGTTACAATATCCAGAACGAAGTTGGGCCAGGGTAACTCGTGTTTCCCTTGGTAGTGTGCTTTTTTCTTTTTGTGCAAGGGTGGGATATTGCATATTAATAACGGGGTTCACCGGGCGCGCCTTGACAAAGGCGTTTACCGAATTTGTGTGAATTTGACTAAGGGCCTGAAGCAAGCGGCTGTGTAGGTAGGTGCCGGATCTCGTCATAGTGCTTTAGGAGGTGTTCCCTTAATCCCCGTGGAGGCGGTGCTATATCAAGCACTTGTTTGCTAGAATGTCCTGGTTTGTGACAATTAAGCAAGAACTGTTTGTTCAGCATTTCATTGCGATCTTTAATATTGAGCTCTTTGGCCTCACTATGTAGATGGTGTTCGGGAGTCATAAGGAGACGTCCGGTGGCAGTTCTATTGCAGCCTTTTGACAGGCCTGTAGCCTTCTCCAGTGTGTATTTTTAAGACCAGGCGACTAGACTGGTGACGCGTAGCTCATGAGCGGCCGGCCAATTGCTTTATACGTGGTCAGCAACGTTTCTTTATCTATC
>JARSSU010031395.1:0-5000 GCA_029619165.1 Eurosta solidaginis
TATTATTATTAATTTTTTCTTCATTAATATTATTAAAAAAAAATAAAATAAAAAAAAAAAAAAAAAAAAACATAAAAAAAAACAAAAAAAAAAAAAAATAAAATAACAAAAAATAAAAAAAAAAAAAAAAAAAAACAAAAAAATAAATAAAAAAAAAAAAAAAAAAAAATAAAAAAAAAAAAAAAAAAAAAAAAAAAAAAAAAAAAAAATAAAAAACAAAAAAAAAAAAATAAAAACAAAAAATAAACAAAAACCCAAAAAAAAAAAAACAAACAAAAAAACAAAAAAAAAAAAAACACAAAAAACAAAAAAAAAAATAAAACCAAACCAACAAAATCACAAATAAAAACAAACACATAAAAAAAAAAAACAAAATAAAACAAAAAATTAAAACAAAAATAAACAAACAACCAAAAAAAAACACAAAACCCACACACAAACAAACATAAAAATCACCAAAACACAAAAACACAAAAAAAAACAAAAACACACACTAAACAAAAAAAAAACAACCCACCAAAAAACCACACAACCAAACATAAAAAAAAAACAACAAAAACAACAAACCCAAAAAAAAACAACAATAAAAACAAACACCAACAAACAAAACCAAAAAAAAACCAAACCAACCAAATAAAAAAACACAAAAAAACCAAAAAACATAAAAAAACAACACCCAAAAAACCCACACCACACAACAAAACAAACACAACAAAAAATAACCACAAACACCCAAAAAAAACAACCAACAACAACCAACAAGCCAACACACCCACAAAAAAAAACAACCACACCCAAAAACACAAAAAAAAACAACAAAAAAAACCACAAAACCCAACAAACAAAACACAAAAAAAACAATAATAAACAACACAACCAAAAACACAACCAACCAAACAACAACAAAAAACAAAACAACATAAAATAACAACACCACATACAAACAAAAAAAAAAAAAAAAACAACAAAACACAAAAAAAACCACTACACACACAAAAAAAAAAACCAAACAACAACCCCAATAACAACAAAACCAACCCCAACAAAACCCACCCACAAACACCACAACACAAACAAAAAACACCCAACAACCAAAACCAAACAAAAAAAAAACACAACACACAACAAACACACAAACAACCCACAACCACACAAAAAAAAACACAAACAACAAAACAAAACAAAAAAACCCAAACAAATAAACACCCAAACAAACCACACAACACACACCCACAAAACACCCAACCAAACACTAAAACCAAAAAAAAAAAAAAAAACACCACCACAACAACAACTACACACAAAACACAAACTACACCACAACAAAACAAAAAAAAACAAAAAAACCAAAAAAAAAAAAAAACCAAACAAACCCCCAAACAAACTTACCACACAACAAAACAACCCAAAACACCCCCAACCACTTAACACCACAACAACAAAAAAAACAACAAACAAAAAAAAAACAACCCACAAACCAAACCCCTAACAAACCCACAAACAAAACACCCAACCCCCAACCACAAAACCCAACAACAACCAGCCACACACCAAAAACAAAAACACCACACAAACTAAAAAACACCCCCCCAACCCACCCACCATCACAACCACAAAAACAAAAAAAACCAACAAAACCACAAAACACAAACAACAAAACCAACAAACAACACCCAAACCCAACCCAAACCCAAAAACCACAAAAAAAAACCACCCAAAAACCCAACCAACACAAACAAAAAACACCCCCAACAAAACCCAAAAAAACCAAAAAAAAAAAAACCCAACAAAAACAAAACAAAAACACAACACACCCCCAACAACACACACCCCCACCAAAAACACCAACCACACACCTCCCAACACCCCCAAACCACCCAAAAAAAAAAAACCAACACAATCACACAAAAAAACAAAACCACAAAAACCAAAATAACAACACCAACACCACCAAACAACAACAACAAAAACAACAAAAAAAAAAAAACCCAAAAACAACAACAAACACACAAACCCCCAAAAAAAAAACCCCAACACACCACAACAACAAACCACCCACAAACCAAAAACAAAAAAACCACAACCCCAACAACCACACAAAAAAACACACAAACAACCAAACCCAAAAAACAACTAAAAAAACACACACCCAAAACACAAACAAAACCCCAAAACAAAAAACAAACACACACAACAAACACCACCAACCACCAAACACCCCACCCTACACACACCAAAAAAAAACAAAAAACCAACAACCAAAAAAAAAACAAAAAACACCACTACACACCACAAATAACACCACCAACCAACACAAACAAAAACAAAAAAAACAAACACAAAACCACACCAACCACAACCCACCACACAACACAACCCCAAACACCCAACAACAACCAAAAAAACAAACAAACACAAAAACAAACAAAAAAAAAACAAAACCACAAAAACAACCACAACAAACCAACCACACCCCAAAACCAACCCCAACAAACAACCCACACCACACCACCACAATCCACAAAACACCAAAAAAAACCCCAACCAACAACCCCAAAAAACACCAACAAACCCACAAAACACAACACAAACCAAACAAAAAACCAACACAAAAAAAAAAAAACAAACAAAAAACCACAAAAAAAAAAAACCCAACACCAAAACCACCCAAAAAACCACACACAACAACCAAAAAACACACCAAACCCAAAATACCCCACACTCCACCCACAAACACACCAACAACACAAACAACCCCCAAACACCCCCCACATACATCCACCAAAACCACACCCACCCCACAACAAAGAAAACACCACCCAACACACACCACCCTCACACCACAACCCCCACAAATACCACAACAATCCCCAACCCACCCAAACAACAAAACAACACAAACACAACCACATAACAACACCAAACACAACCCAACACAACCCACACAAACCCACCCCCCAAAAAACACACAAAAAAAACAAAAAACCCAAAAATTCACAAAAACCTACACACACTAAAAAACAAAAAACCCCACACAACCAAAAAAAACCACACACAACAACAACCAACACACAAAAAACCACAAAAAACACAAACAAAACCAAACAACCCCCAAAACACCTACAACAAAACAACATAAACAAAACAACACCCAAATAAATCCAACAAACCAAAATTAAACACAACCACAAACCACCCCCACCAAACAAAACCCAAACCCCAAAAACAAAAACAAACAAAAATACAACAAACAACAAAAAAACCACACAACAACAAAACCCCAATACAACCTAAAAAACACAACACACAATACTAAAAAAAAACAAAAAACCAACACAAAACCAATAAAAAACCCACATCACACCACACACCACTAACCCCCCCAAAACACACCCCCATACCCCCAATAACCAACCAACACAACACCAAAAACCAACAAAAAATAATACACCAACATCAAAACCCCCACCACTCAACCCCACCCAACCATCCCACCAACCCAAAAACCAAAAACAAAACACACCATTACAACCCAAACACAACATAAAAACACAACAACACATAACAACCCACCAAAACACACCCACCACACCCACCCCAACACAAAAACAAATAACCCACACACAACACCAACACCAAACACATAAACACTACCACACAACCACAACCACACCCCCCAAACCAAACACAAACCCACCAACACAAACAATCACAATAAAAAAACATCAACCCCAACAACACCAAATAACCCAACCCCCCACACCACCAACATCCCACGACCCATCCACAACACCCACCAAAACACACACACAACAAACCAAACCACACAAAACCACATACAACCCCAAACCAAAACAAAAACCCCCCCAACACATAACACCAAAAACAACAACATAAAAAAACAACACCAAACAAACCCAACAACCAAATCAACCACCCCAAAACACCCACAACCACCAACAAAAACAATAAAAAAAACAAACAAAAAAAATCAACACACAAAAAATCAAAACCCAAAAAACAACACAAACCTCAAAACACACACCACACACACAAAAAACCAACACCAACAAAAACAAAAAAAAAAAAAAAAAAAACAAAACACAAACAACACCAACCCAACCAACCCAAAACACACCAACAAACCAACAAAACCAAACACAACAAAAACAAACAAAAAACAAAACAAAAAAAAAAAACAAAAAAAAACAAACACCACCACAAAAAAACAACAAAACCCAACACCAAACACCAACACAAACCACACCAACAAAAAAAACAAAAAACAAACCCAAAAAAAGAAACACACAAAAAACCACAACAAAAACAAAAAAACACACAAAAAAACCAATAACCAACAAAAACAAAAACCCACAAAACACAAAACAACACACAAAAAACACAATAAACAAAAAAATAAACAAAAAAAAAAACACACAACAACCAAAAAAACAAAAAAACAACAAACCCAAAAAAAACAAAACAATAAAAAAAACAAACAACACACGATCAAAAAAAAAAAAACACAACAACAAAACAAAAAAAAAACTAAAAAAAAAAAACCCCACAACAAAAAAACAAACACCCAAAAACACACCCCCCCAAAACAACAAAACCAACAACAACACAACACACCAAAACCCCAAAAAAAAAAAACACAACCAACTACAACAACACACAATAAACCCACAACCCAACAACAAACACCCACCCAACAAAAAACAAAAAACACAACAAAAACAACACACAAAAAACAAAACACCCAAAAACACACACAAAACCACAAAACAAAAAAACAACAAAAAAAAAAAACAACAACACAACAACACACCAATTCACCAACAAAAAACAGACCCAACCCCCCAACCCAAACAACACATACAAAACAAAACCAAACAACAACAAATAAACACAAAACAAATCAAACCCCACCTCAAACACCTCCACAACAACACAAAAACAACCAACCAAACAAAAAACAAACCAATAAAAAAAAACCA
>JARSSU010031395.1:15000-18835 GCA_029619165.1 Eurosta solidaginis
AATAATAAATGATCTATACTAAAACAACATACCTTTTTGTCAAAGGAAAATGTGTGTCAAAACTGCGTGTTGGTGTAGAGCGATGGAATGGAAAGAAAAACTTCGCATTTCTTGATATGTTGTGGAAAGAATTATGGGCGGCTAGAATTAGATGGGCATTAGCTACTTAAAAATACTGAAAATTATATGTAAACTATTTTTTATGTAAAAATTGTCCCAGCGCACTGGGCAGTAAATATATTGTCCAATGCGCTTGGTTTACATTATTTCGTTTTCGCATCTGCCTTCCAGTATGAAAATATTCCTCGAGCGGCTCGCGGCTTGATTAAGCAGGATTAGAGGGCAGATCTTTTGTTGATAGCCTCATACAGGGGGATATAAAAAAAAAAAAAAACACTTATAGAAGCTGCACATTAGCATGTGTGATCCTCGATCTATATTTTATTTTTGCCTACGCATATGTCTGGGTGGGCTATGAACGCGATCATTGCTTTTTAAACCAGTTATATGTGTTCCCTTTCTGTTGTTTTTGCGAGCATAAGTGGTATATTTGCGTTAGTTTAATATATAAGATGCCAATTCGAAAATAACTGTTTTTTGTAAAAAAAGACAACTGTTTTTGATTTGTCTGCAGATATAAAAATGTGTCTTCTTATGTAGTCTTGTGTGAATATTTTTGAGCGATCGCTTTATTTGTTAAGCGTGAACTGGAATCGCTGGGGGGGTCAAAGTAGAAATTCGCAGTTAGGGACTAACAAGATTATTTAAAGCTATTCATTCATCATATTATGTAGTTGAGATCGATATAGCTAGCATTGTTGTTTCGTCAGTTTGCGGAGGATTCGCAAACCATTATCTTTGTTGTGCCTGCTGTGTACATATTTATATATTTTAGTAGTTTGTTCTGGCAACAACTAACTTTCAGCGTATTGATAATGTCTCCCTACGCAGTCATATTGCTGAAGTTCGGCTGTTTAAGCAACGTGCTAAGTAACAAGTGCATCGGTGTTCATGGTAGAATTGCTCGGCTGTGCCTATCTGCGGGTCGGCCGCGGGTCGATTCGGCCGCCGATGCAGCATGGCATTCATTTCTTGTAGTTTTTTTTTTTGTTTTGGGGTTTTTTTATTTAATACATATTTTCTTTAGTATAATGCTGTCCATGTCAGAGGAGAAATTTTTAGCTTATTCGAAATTGTTTATTAACGATGAATGGTTAACATTTTTATTCGAATTATAATCATTTTTTTTATAGCTCAGGTTGAGCAAGCTGCACAGAGTATATTGAAGTTTGGATTGGATAACGTTGGTTGGTACGATATATTAAAGGAAATCGAGATAGCATATAGTTTAATTAGACTTATTCCATATGTTATGCAGATAATAATGCAGGATGCCGAGAAATTAAATTTGATTGAGGCCTATGTCGCGTCCTGTCCGTCCGTGCCGTCGCTTCCGTTAACACGATATAGACTTGAGTGTAAATTTTGGAGGTATCCTGGATAGAAATTTGGTATGTGAGGTTTGCCTGAGCACTCCATCTCATATCGCTATTTAAAATGAAAACGATATCGGACTATACCGAGCGCGCCTATCTTTTTCGATACTCGAAATTTTGGAACCGGAAAAAGTGCGATGAACTCGTCATTACATAAAGGACAGACTAGAAGCGACGAACTTGTAGTATGGGTTGACGTTTATGACGCAAATAGAAAATTAGTAGGATTTTGGCACATGGCGTGGCACCGGCCCTTTACTTTTACAAGAAGGTAGATTAAAGTGGGGCAAGCTGTACATTTGCAGCGTTGAAGGATGATCATGATGAAATCTTGGGCAGGATAACGTACTAGCTATTTACTCTATATAGTGGCGTAAATATAATTAATTAGTTCTGAAATTGGATTAAGAACTACGCCCACATTTTTACAAAAAAAAAATTTTTTTATTCATATTTTAACTGAAAAATTTAATATCGTTTAGCTGTGATATAGTAAGTATTTAAGTCTAAATATCAAACTCCAGTTAATGATATTGATGCAACAAAATCCTTTTAAAGAACATTAATGTATAAATATTCATGGGCGTGGCTGCAGCCTATTTTCATTTAGTTTGTCGAGAATACTTTATATTGCCATGAAGTCGAACAAAGATAATTTACGGCAATCGCTTCTTCAAATTTTGGTGTGTAGCATTAGATTCTATGAGCGGTTACGCTGTTCTCTGTGAAAATGGGCGAAATCGTCAAGCCACGCCGCAGTTTTTATACACTAGTCCACCGTCTGTCTTCGCTCGGCCATTAACAGCAATAACTTGTAGCTATAATCGCGTATATATCTTTACTTAACTTAGCGGCACGTGCTTACTTGAGCTCAGTGTTTTTCTTTGGTTTGGGGGGTGTCTTGGTATAAAAAATGTCGAAATCTGCCATAACGCACCCACTTATTATTCGATATCTAAAATTACGAAAATATGAAAAATGGCCATAATTCTATACGCAAATACGAAAAAGGGATGAAAAGCATGGTTTATACTTAGGATTGGTTTTGATTGACGCGTATAAATATAACTTTAAAGCACTTTGTTAAAATGGGTGGGTACATCTACGCATATTAAGTAAAGTGATAAAGAAAGAAGTTTTCTACAAGGGTCGAAATCAACAGCCGTTGGAATCTTGGCAGGAATACTGTTAGTGGTATTGGCATATATAATATAACTATTAGGCTAGTAAAACACCCCGACAGATGATTTTCTGATCACCTGGTCCACATTTTGGTCGATATGCGCGAGAACGGCTTTGCTTTCTACACATTAGCATGCTAAGGGATCACTCGGCTTTTAAACCGCTTGTCATTAATACCCTTTAATTTGATATGCCATATCGTACAAAAAACATTACCAGTAGGTCAGCGCCTGTCTCCGCCCTCTTAATGGCTGATTATCTCGATAAGGCGTCCACCTATAGACTATATGCGCGCCGCTCCTCTCTTATAAGATGGCTCATACACCTTTCGTTTGATACGCCTTATCGTAGCGAAAACATTCTAGAGATCACCCTTGCCGCACCTAATGGCGATATCTTCGAAAAGGCGTCCACTTATTTGACTAATGCCGCATCTCCCTCTTAGAAAATGTGGCTGCAGTGAGCACCTTTCGTTTGAGATACGGCGCATATCGTACAAGACATTCTAAAAGAGTCTAGCACGCTGGCTGCCACCCTAAATGGCGATATCTCGGGAAAAGGCGTCCATCCTATAGACCTAGTGGCCCACATCGCTCTTAAAATGCTGCAGTAAGCACCTTCGTTGATACGCATACGTACAAGACATTCTATGAGTCACGGGCGCCTGGCCCACCTTAATGGTCGATGATCTCGACAGGGAAGGCGTGCGGGCACCGTATGAGACGCTATGTGTCACTCCCTCTTAAAATGGCTGCTTAGTAATATCACCTTGTTCGTTTGATGAAAAACGCATTGATCGTAGCTAACATTCTAGAGTCGCCCTTGCCGTCACTGTACGCTAATGCGATATCTCGAATAAGGCGTCCACCTATAGAGCCTGAATGCGCCACTCCTTCTTAAAATGCTGGCAGTTAAGCAGGCTTTGCGTTTGATACCTCATATCGTAGCAATATCTATTCTGATGAGTTCTAGCATCTGCCCTACCCTAATGAGCAGATACTTTGCGGAAAAGGCGTCGACCTATAGAACTTTACATGGTATTCTCCCTTTTAAAAATATCTCATTACCACCTGTCATTTGATAGGGCCCATCATCGTTAGAAAAAAAAAAAAAAAAAAAAAATAAAAAAACCAAACACATTCTGTAGTATTCAGTGA